>JAIUJO010001841.1:117500-137500 GCA_023846275.1 Vanilla planifolia
ATTCTTCTTCTTTTTCTTTCTTCTTCTTTCTTCTTCTTTCTTCTTCTTTCTTCTTTTACTTCTTTGTTCTTCTTTCTTCTTCTATTCTTCTTCTTACATTTTCTTTCTTCATCTTCCTCTTCTTTTTTTTCTTCTTCTTCTTCTTCTTCTTCTTCTTCTTCTTTTTCTTCTTCTTCTTGTTTTTTCCTTCTTCTTCTTGTTCTAATGCCTATTCTTCTTCTTCTTCCTCTTATTCTTCTTCTTCTTCTTCTTCTTCTTCATTTTCTTCTTCTCCTTTCTTCTACTTCTTCTATCTTCTTTTTCTAATTTCTTCTACTTTTGCTTTCTTCTTCTTCTTCTTCTTCTTCTTCTATTTCTTGCTCTTCTTCTTTTTCTTGTTCTTCATGTACTTTCTTCTTCTTCTCCTTCCTCTTCACCTTCTTCTTCTTCTTCATTATCATCAAGTTCTTCTTCTTCTTTTTTCTTCTTTTTCTTCTTCTTCTTCTTCTTCTTCTTCTTCTTCTTCTTTCTTTTTCTTCTTCTTTCTTTCCTTTCTTTCTTCTTTTTCTTATTTCATCTTCTTCTTCTTTCTTCCTCTTTCTTCTTTTTCTTCTTCTTCTTCTTCCTCTTCACCTTCTTCTTCTTCTTCTTCATTATCAACTTCTTCTTCTTTTTTCTTCTTCTTTTTCTTCTTCTTCTTCTTCTTCTTCTTCTTCTTCTTCTTTCATTTTCTTCTTCTTTCTTTCCCTTCTTTCTTCTTTTTCTTATTTCATCTTCTTCTTCTCTCTTCATCTTTCTTCTTTTTCTTCTTCTTCTTCTTCCTTCTTCATCTTTCTTCCTCTTTTTCTTCTTCTTCTTATTCTTTTTCTTCTTCTTCAACTTATTCTTATTCATCTTCATCATCTTCTTCTTCTTCTTCTCATTCTTCTTCTCCTTCTTCTTCTTCTTCTTCTTCCTCTTTCTTCTTCTTTTTCTTCTTCTTCATTCTTCTTCTTCTTCATTCTTCTTCTTCTTTCTTTTTATTCTTCTATTATCATCTTTCTTTTTCTTCTTTATTCTTCTTCTTCTTCTTCTCCTACTTTCTTCTTCTTCTTCTTCTTTCTTCTTTTTATTCTTCATCTGTCATTTTTCTTTCTTTTTCTTCTTCTTCTTTCTTCTTCTTCCTTCATCTTCTTCTTCTTCATCCTCTACTTCTTCTTCGACCTCTTCTCCTTCTTCATCTTTCTTCTTCTACTTCTTCTTCTTCTTCTTCTTCTTCTTTTCCTCTTCTTCTTTTTCTTAGTTTACTACATCATCATCATCATCATCATCATTATCATCTTCTTCTTCTTCTTCTTCTTCCTCTATCTTCTTCTTCTTTCTTCCTCTTCTTCTTTGTTCTTCTTCTTTCTTCTTCTTCATTTCTCTTCTTCCTTCTTCTTCTTCTTCTTCTTCTTTCTTCTTTTTCTCCAAATTCTTTTTCTTTTTTCTAATTGTTCTTCTTCATCTTCCTCTTTCTTCTTCTTCTTCTTCTTCTTCTTCTTCTTTTTCTTCTTATTCCTTTTTCTTGTACTTCTTCTTCTTCTTCTTTCTTCTTCTTCTTCTTCTTCTTCTTTCTTCTTTTTCTTTCTTCTTCTTTCTTCTTCTTTTTTCATCTTTCTTCTTTCCTCTTTCCTGCTTTCTTCTTCTTCTTCTTCTTCTTCACCTTCTTTCTTCTAATTCTTCTTTCTTCTTCTTCTTTCCTCTTCTTTTTCTTCTTCTTTTTTGCTCTTCTTTTTCCTCTTCTTTTTGGCTCCTCTTCAGCATCATCATCTTCTTCTTCTTTCTTCTTCTTCTTCTTCTTCTTCTTCTTGTTCATCTTCTTCTTCTTTTTCTATTTTCTTCTTCTTCTTCTTCTTTCTTCCTCTTTCATCTTCTTCTTTCTTATTTTCTACTTCCTTCTTCTTCTTCTTCTTCTTGGTTTTCTTTCTTCTTTTTCTTATCTTCTTCTTCATCTTCTTCATCATCGTTTTCTTCTTCTTCTTCTTCTTTGTCTTCCTTTAATTCTTTCTTCTTCTTTTTCTTGTATTTCATCCTTCTTCTTCTTTCTTCCTTTTCTTTTTTCCTCTTCTTTCTTCTTCTTCTTCTTTCTTCTTCTTCTTCTTTCTTCTTCTTCTTTCTTCTGCTTTCTTCTACTTCCTCTTCTTCTTTCTTCTTCTTCTCCTACTTCTTTATTCTTCTTTCTTCTTCTTCTTCTTCTTCTTCTTCCACTTCTACTTCTTCTTCTTCTTCATCTTCTTCTTATGCTTATTCTTCTTCTTCTATCTCTTCTACTTCTTCTTCTTCTTCCTCTTCTTCTTATTCTTCTTCTACTTCTTCTTCTTCTTCTTCTCCTTTCTTCTTCTTCTTCTTCTGCTTTCTTCTTTTTCTTGTTTCTTCTTCTTCTTTTTATCTTCTTGTTTCTTTTTTCTTCTTTTTTCCCCATCTTTCTTCTTCTTCTTCTTCTTGTATTTCTTCTTCTTCTTTTTTTTTCTTCTTCTTCTTCTTCATCTTCGCCTTCTTCTTCTTGTTCATCTTCGTGTTCTTCTTTCCTCTTCTTCTTCTTATATTTCTTGCTCTTCTTTTTCTTCTTCTTCTTCTTTCTTCTTCTTCTTCTTCTCCTTCTTCTTCTTCTTCTTCTTCTTTCTTGTTTTACTTCGTTGTTCTTGTTTGTTCTTCTACTTCTTCTTCTTCTTCTTCTTCTTTCATCTTCTTCTTTCTTTTTACTCTTCTTACATCTTCTTCTTTTTTCTTGTTCTTCTTCCTTCTTCTACTTCTCCTAATTCTTCTTCTCCTTCTTTCTTCTTCTTCTTTTTTCTTCTTCTTTTTTCTCATTTTTTTTTCTTTTTCTTTTTCTTCTTTCTTCTTCATTCTTCTTTTTCTTTTTTCGTCTTCAATCTTCTTCTTTTTCCTCTGCTTCTTCTTCTTCCTCCTCTTCTTCTTCATCTTCTTCAATCTTCTTCACCTTCTTCTTCTTCTTCCTCTACTTCTTCTTTCTTCTTCTTTCTTCTTCTTCTTGGTCTTCCCTTTTTTTTTCTTTCTTCTACTTCTTCTTCTTCTTCTACTTCTTCTAAAACATCATCATCACCATCATCATCATCTTCTTCTTCATCATCTTCTTCTTCTTCTTCTTTCATCTTCTTCTCCGAATTCTTCTTCTTTCTTCTTCTTCTTCTTATCCTTCTTCGTCTTTCTCTTCATTCTTCTTCTTGTCTTTCTTCTTCTTCTTCTTTATTCTTCTTCTTCTTCTCCTTCTTCGTCTTGTTCTTTATGCTTCTTCTTCTTTTTTCACCTTTTCCTTCTTTCTCTTCTTCTTCTACTTCTTCTTTCTTCTTCTTCCTCTTCTTTCTTCTTCTTCTTTCTTCTTCCTTTTGACCTTTTTCTTTCTTCTTCTTCTTCTTTCTCCTACTTTCTTCTTCTTCTTCTTCTTTTTCTTTTTATTTCTTCTTATTCCATCTTTTTCCTCATCATCTTATTCTTCTTGCTCTTCTTCTTTCTTCTTTTACTTTTTCTTCTTCTACTTTTTCTTCTTCTTCTTCTTCTTCTTCTGCTTCTTTCTCCTACTCATCATCTACTTCTTGTTCTTTGTCTAGTTCATCTCTTCTCCATCTTCTTCTCCTTTCTTCTTCTTTTTCTTCTTCTTCCTCTTTCTTCTTTTTCTTATTCTTCTTCTTTCTTCTTCATCATTCTTCTTCTTCTTCCTTTTTATTCTTCTTTCATCTTCTGCTTTCTTCTTCTTCTTCCTATGCTTCTTCTTCTTCTTCTTCGTTTTCTTCATCTTCTACTTCTTTCATCTTTTTCTTTAAATTTTTCTTCTTTCTTCTTCTTCTTCTTCTTCTTCTTCTCCTTCTTCTTCTTTCTTTTCTTTTCTTCTTCTTTCTTCTTCTTCTTTTATCTTCTTCTTTCCTCTTTTACTTTTGTTTTCTTCTTCTTGTTCCTCATCATCTTCTTCTTCGTTCTTCGTTCTTCTTCTTTCTTCTACTTCATTCTTTCTCTTCTTTCTTCTTCTTCTTTCATCATCTTCTTCTTTTTTCTTCTTCTTCTTCTTCTTTTTTCTATTTTTTTCTTCTTCTTCTGCTTTCTTTTTCTCTCTTCTTCTTTCTTCTTGATTTTTTTCTTCTTCTCCTTCTTTCTTTTTCTTTCTTCTTTTTCTTCTTCTTCTTCTTTCTTCAACGTTCTTCATTTTTTTTTCTTCTTCTTCTCCTTCTTCTTATACTTCATCTTCCTCTTCCCCATCATCATTATCTTCTTCTTCTTCTTCTTTTTCTTCTTCCTCTTCTTTGTTCTTCTTCTACTTCTTCTTATATCTTCTACTTCATCTTCTTCTTCTTTCTACTTCTTGTTCTTCTTATTCTTCTTTCTTCTCCTTTTTTTTCTTTCTTCTTCTTCTTTCTTCTTCTTCTTTCTTTTTAATCTTTTTTTATTCTCTTCTTTTTTTCTTATTCTTCTTTCTTCTTCTTCTTCTTCTTCTTCTTCTTCTTTGCCTTCTTTCTTCTTCTTTCCTCTTCTTCTTTTTTGTTCTTCTTCGTTCTCCTTTTTCATTCTTTTTCTTCTTTTTCTTCTTTTTCTTCCACTTCTTCTACATCTTCTTCTTCTTCTTCTTGTTCTTCTTCTTCTTCTTTCTCTTTCTTCTTCTTATTTCTTCCTCTTCTTCTTTGTTCTACTTCTTTCTTCTTCTTCATTTCTCTTCTTCTTCTTCTTCTTCTTCTTCTTCTTCTTTCTTCTTTTTCTCCAAATTCTTTTTCTTTTTTCTAATTGTTCTTCTTCTTCTTCCTCTTTCTTCTTCTTCTTCTTCTTCTTATTTCTCTTTCTTATACTTCTTCTTCTTCTTCTTGTTCCTCTTCTTCTTCTTGTTTCTTCTTCTTCTTCTTCTTCTTTCTTTTTCTTCTTTCTTCTTCTTTCTTCTTCTTTCTTCTTCTTTTTTCATCTTTCTTCTCTCCTCTTTCCTTCTTTCTTCTTCTTCTTCTTCTTCGTCACCTTCTTTCTTCTTATTCTTCTTTCTTCTTCTTCTTTCCTCTTCTTTTTCTTTTTCTTTTTTGCTCCTCTTCAACATCATCATCTTCTTCTTCTTTCTTCTTCTTCTTCTTCTCCTTCTGGTTCATCTTCTTCTTCTTCTTCTTTCTTCCTCTTTCATCTTCTTCTTCTTCTTTTTCTTTCTTCTTCTTCTTATCTTCTTCTTCATCTTAATCATCATCATCATCTTCTTCTTCTTCTTCTTCTTCTTCTTCTTCTTCTTTGTCTTCATTTATTCTTTCTTCTTCTTTCTCCGTCTTCTTTTTTCCTCTTCTTTCTTCTTCTTCTTTCTTTAGCTTTCTTCTTCTTCTTCTTCTTTCTTCTTCTTCTTTCTTTAGCTTTCTTCTTCTTCCTCTTCTTCTTTCTTCTTCTACTTCTTTATTCTTCGTTCTTCTTCTTCTTCTTCTTCTTCTTCTTCTTCTTCCTCTTCTTCTTCTTCTTCATCTTCTTCATATGCTTATTCTTCTTCTTCTATCTCTTCTACTTCTTCTTCTTCTTCTCCTTTCTTCTTCTTTTTCATTCTTCTTCTCTCTACTTCCTCGACTTTATTCTTCTTCTTCTTTCCTCAGTTTGTTCTTTCTACTTCTTCTTGTTCTTCTCCTTTCTTGTTCTTTCCTCTTCTTCTTCTTTCTTCTCATTCTTCTTCTTCTTTCTTTTTTCTTCTTTTTCTTTCTTCTTCCTCTTCTTTTTCGTCTTTCCTTTTCTTCTTCTTCTTCTTCTTCCACTACTTCATTCCTCTTCTTCTTCTTTTTCTTCTTCTTCTTCTTCTTTATTATTATTATTCTTCTTCTTCTTTCTTTCTTTCTTCTTCTTCTTTCTTCTTCTTTATTCTTGTTTTTTCTACTTCATTCTTCTTCTTTCTTCTTCTTCTTCTTTAATCATCTTTTATCTTATTTCTTCTTCTTCTTCTTCTTCTTCTTCTTCTTCTTCTTTTTCTTTTTCCATTTTTTCATCTTCTTCCTTTTCTTCTTTTTCTTCTTCATCTTCTTTCTTTTTTCTTCATCTTTCTACTTCTTGTTTCTTCTTCAGTCATCTTTATCTTCTTCTTTCTTTTTCTTCTTCTTTCTTCCTTTTCTTCTTTCTTCCTACTCTTCTTCGTTCTTCTTCTTTCTTCTTCTGTCTTCTTCTTCTTTCTTCTTCTTACTTCTTCTTCTTCTACTACTTTTTCTTCTTCTTTCTTCTTTATCTTCTTCTTCTTTTTCTTATTCTTTCTTCTACTTTTCCTTCCTCTGCATTCTTCTTTTTCTTCTTCTTCTTCTTTCTTCTTCTTTTTCATCTTCTTCTTCTTTTTCTTCTTCTACTTTCTCCATTTCTTCTTCTTCTTCTTCTTCTTTCTTCTTCTTTCTTCTTCCTTTTCTTCCTCTTCTTCTTCTTCTTCTTCTTCTTTTTCTTTTTCTCCTTCTTTTTATTGTTATGTTTCTTCTTCTCTTCTTCTTCTTCTTTATTCTTCTTCTTCTTCCTCTTCATTCTCCTTCTTCTTTCTTGTTCATCTTTCTTCTTCTTTTAACTTCTTTCTTCTTATTCTTTCTTCTTCTTCTTCTTTTTCTTCTTCTTCTTCTTTCTTCTTCTTGTTTTAACTTCTTCTTTCTTCTTCTTCTTCTTCTTCTTCTTCTTCTTCTTCTTCATTAATCTTCTTCCTTCTTCCTTCTTCTTCTTCTTCTTCTTCTTCTTTTTTCTTCGTCATCTTTCTTCTTCTTTAATCTTTATCTTCTCCTTTCTTTTTCTTCCTCTTTCTTCTTTTGCTTTTTTCTTCTTACTCTTCTTCTTCATTCTTCTTCTTTCTTCATCTTTCTTCTTCTTTCTTCTTCTTCTTCTTCTTCTTCTTCTTCTTTTTCTTCTTCTTTTTATCCTTTCTTTTTTTTCTTCTTCTTCTTTCTTTTTTTTAATCTTCTTCTTCTTCTTTTTCTGCTTTCTTTCCCTTCTTCTTTCCTCCTCTTCTTTCTTCATCTTTTTTTCTCTTCTTCTTTCTTCTTTTTCTTCTTCTTCTTTTTCTTCTTCTTTTGGTTTATTTTCTTTCATTTTCTTCATATTCTTCTTTCTTTTTCTTTCTTCTTCCTCTTCTTCTTCTTCTTCTTTCATTCTCTTTGTCCTTCTTCCTCTTTCTTTTCTTAATTTTCTTCTTCTATTTTTTTCTTCTTTCTCCTCCTTCGTCCACTATTACTACTACAACTATTTCTTATTTTTCTTCTACTTCTTCTTCTTCTTCTTCTTCTTCTTCTTCGTCTTTCTACTTCTTCTCCTTATTCTTCCTCCAACTTCTTTTTGTTCTTCTTCTTTTTCTTCTTCTTTCTTCTTCCACCTTCTCTTTCTTCATCTTCTTTTTTCTTTCTTTTTCTTCTTCTTCTTTCATCTTCTTTCTTCTTCTTCTTCTTTCTTCTTGCTCTTCTTCTTTTTTTTTCTTCTTTCTTCTTGTTCTTCTTTCTTCTTTTTCTATATTAACCTTCTTTCTTCTTCTTCTTCTTTCTTTTTGCTCTTATTGTTATTTCTTATTCTTTCTTCTCGTTCTTTCATCTTCTTCTTTCTTCATCTTCATCTATCATCATCATCTTCTTCTTCTTCTTCAACTTTTTTCTTCCTCTTCTTTCTTCTTCTTTTTTCTCTTCTTCTTTCTTCTTCTTTTTCTTATTCTTCTTTCTTCTTTCTTCTTTTTCTGTCTTCTCCTTTTTCTTTCTTCTTGTTTCTTCTTCTTTCATGTTTTTTTTCTCTTCTTCTTCATTCATCTTTTTTTCTTCTTCTTCTTCTTTCTCTACTTCTTCTTGATCATCTACTTCTCCTTCTTCTTTCATATTTTTCTTCCTTTTCTTTCTACTTCTTCTTTTTCTACCATCTTCTTCCTCTTATTCTTTCTTCTGCTTCTTCTTTGTTCCTCTTTTTTCTTCATCCTTCTTCGTTTTCTTCTTCTTCTATCAGTTTTTCTTTCTTCTTCTTTCTTCTTCTTTCTTCTTCTTCTATCTATTTTTCTTTCTTCTTCTTCTTTCATTCTCTTTATCCTTTTATTTCATCATTTTCTTCCTCTTCTTCTTCTTTTTCCTCATCTTCTTCCTCTTCTTCTTCTCCTTTCTTCTTCTTCTTCTCTCTTCTTCTTCTTTCTCCATTCTTTTTCGTTCTTCTTCATTCTTCTTCAACTTTCTTCTTCTTTCTTCTTCTTCTTCTTCTTCTTCTTATTCTATTTCTTCCTCTTCTTTCTTCTTCTTTCTTCTTCTTCTTCTTCTTCTTTTTCTTTTTCTTCTTCTTCTTCGTTCTTCTTTTTCTTCTTCTTTTTCTTCTTTCTTCTTCTTCTACAACTACTTCTACTTCTTCCTACTTCTTCTTCTTCCTCTTTCTACTTCTTATTTCTATCCCTTCTTTGTTTTTCTTTCTTCTTCTTCTTCTTCTATCTTTTTCGTCTTCTCTCTTCTTCTATGCTTTCTATTTCTTACTCTTCTTTATTCTTATTCTTCTTCATCATCTATTTTTTCTTCTTCTTCGTCTTCTCCTTCTACTTCTTTCTTCTACTTCTCCTTCTTCTTTCTTCTTTTTCTTCTTCTTCTTCTTCCTTCTTCTCCTTCTTTCTCTTTCCTCATCTTCGTTCTTCTTCTTCTTTTTCTTCTTCTACTTCTTCTTCTTCTTCTTCTTCTTCTTTTTTATGATCATCTTCTTATTCTTATTCTTCTTCTTCTACAACTTTTTCTTGTTCTTCCTCTTCTTCTTCTTCTTCTTCTTCTTTCTTCTTCATCATTCTTCTTCCTGTTTCATCCTCTTCTTTCTTCTTCTTCTTCTTTCTTCTTCATCTTTTTTCTTCTTCTTCTTTCTTTTTCTACTTCTTCTACCATCTTCTTCCTCTTATTCTTTCTTCTACTTCTTTGTTCCTTTTTTTTTCTTCTTTCTTCGTTTTCCTCTTCTTCTGATTTTTTTTCTTCTTCTACTTCTTTTTTCTTCTTTCTTCTTCTTTCTTCTTCTTATTTCTTCTTCTTCATCTTTCTTCTTCTCTCTTCTTCTTACTTCTTCTTCTTCTTCTTCTTCTATTTCTTCCTCTTCTTCTTCTTCTTCCTTCTTCTTCTTCTTCTTCTTCTTCTTTTTCTTCTTCTTCTTCTTCTTCTTCTTTACTCTTATTCTTCTACTTCTTCTTCCTACTTCTTCTTCTTCCTCTTTCATCTTCTTCTTTTTATCCCTTCTTGCTCTTTCTTCTTCTTCTTCTTCTTCTTTTATCTTCTTCTTCTTCTCTCTTCTTCTTTCTTTTTCTATTTCTTATTCTTCTTTCTTCTTATTGTTCTTCTTCGTCTACTTTTTCTTCTTCTTCTTCTTCTTCTTCTTCTACTTCTTTCTCCTACTTCTTCTTCTTTCGTTGTTTTCTTCTTCCTTTTCTAATTCTTCCACTTTCTTCATCTTCTTTCTTCTTCTTCTTCTTTCTTCCTCTTTTTTGTTCTTCTTCTTTTTTCTTCTTCATTCTTCTTCTTCTTCTTCTTCTTCTTCTTCTTCTTCTTCTTCTTTTTGGTTTTTCTTTCTTCTTCATCTTCTTTCTTTTTCTTCTCCTTCATTCTTTTATTTTTCTTCTTCTTCTTCTTCTTCTTCACCTCATTCTTCTTCTAATTCTTTTTTTCTTCCACTTCTTCTTCTTCTTCTTCTTCTTCTTCTTTCTTCTTCTCCTCCTTCTTTCATCTTCTTCTTCTTGTTCTTCTTTTTCTTTTTCTTCTTCTTCTTCTTTCTTCTTCATCATCCTTCTTCTTTCTTCCGCTTCTTTCTTCTTCGTCTTCTTCTTTCTTCTTCATCTTTTTTCTTCTACTTCTTTCTTCTACGTCATTCTTCTTCTTTTTCTTTCTTCTTCTTTCTTCTTCTTTCTTCTTCTTTCTTCTTTTACTTCTTTGTTCTTCTTTCTTCTTCTATTCTTCTTCTTACATTTTCTTTCTTCATCTTCCTCTTCTTTTTTTTCTTCTTCTTCTTCTTCTTCTTCTTCTTCTTCTTTTTCTTCTTCTTCTTGTTTTTTCCTTCTTCTTCTTGTTCTAATGCCTATTCTTCTTCTTCTTCCTCTTATTCTTCTTCTTCTTCTTCTTCTTCTTCATTTTCTTCTTCTCCTTTCTTCTACTTCTTCTATCTTCTTTTTCTAATTTCTTCTACTTCTGCTTTCTTCTTCTTCTTCTTCTTCTTCTTCTATTTCTTGCTCTTCTTCTTTTTCTTGTTCTTCATGTACTTTCTTCTTCTTCTCCTTCCTCTTCACCTTCTTCTTCTTCTTCATTATCATCAAGTTCTTCTTCTTCTTTTTTCTTCTTTTTCTTCTTCTTCTTCTTCTTCTTCTTCTTCTTCTTCTTTCTTTTTCTTCTTCTTTCTTTCCTTTCTTTCTTCTTTTTCTTATTTCATCTTCTTCTTCTTTCTTCCTCTTTCTTCTTTTTCTTCTTCTTCTTCTTCCTCTTCACCTTCTTCTTCTTCTTCTTCATTATCAACTTCTTCTTCTTTTTTCTTCTTCTTTTTCTTCTTCTTCTTCTTCTTCTTCTTCTTCTTCTTCTTTCATTTTCTTCTTCTTTCTTTCCCTTCTTTCTTCTTTTTCTTATTTCATCTTCTTCTTCTCTCTTCATCTTTCTTCTTTTTCTTCTTCTTCTTCTTCCTTCTTCATCTTTCTTCCTCTTTTTCTTCTTCTTCTTATTCTTTTTCTTCTTCTTCAACTTATTCTTATTCATCTTCATCATCTTCTTCTTCTTCTTCTCATTCTTCTTCTCCTTCTTCTTCTTCTTCTTCTTCCTCTTTCTTCTTCTTTTTCTTCTTCTTCATTCTTCTTCTTCTTCATTCTTCTTCTTCTTTCTTTTTATTCTTCTATTATCATCTTTCTTTTTCTTCTTTATTCTTCTTCTTCTTCTTCTCCTACTTTCTTCTTCTTCTTCTTCTTTCTTCTTTTTATTCTTCATCTGTCATTTTTCTTTCTTTTTCTTCTTCTTCTTTCTTCTTCTTCCTTCATCTTCTTCTTCTTCATCCTCTACTTCTTCTTCGACCTCTTCTCCTTCTTCATCTTTCTTCTTCTACTTCTTCTTCTTCTTCTTCTTCTTCTTTTCCTCTTCTTCTTTTTCTTAGTTTACTACATCATCATCATCATCATCATCATTATCATCTTCTTCTTCTTCTTCTTCTTCCTCTATCTTCTTCTTCTTTCTTCCTCTTCTTCTTTGTTCTTCTTCTTTCTTCTTCTTCATTTCTCTTCTTCCTTCTTCTTCTTCTTCTTCTTCTTTCTTCTTTTTCTCCAAATTCTTTTTCTTTTTTCTAATTGTTCTTCTTCATCTTCCTCTTTCTTCTTCTTCTTCTTCTTCTTCTTCTTCTTTTTCTTCTTATTCCTTTTTCTTGTACTTCTTCTTCTTCTTCTTCTTTCTTCTTCTTCTTCTTCTTCTTCTTTCTTCTTTTTCTTTCTTCTTCTTTCTTCTTCTTTTTTCATCTTTCTTCTTTCCTCTTTCCTGCTTTCTTCTTCTTCTTCTTCTTCTTCACCTTCTTTCTTCTAATTCTTCTTTCTTCTTCTTCTTTCCTCTTCTTTTTCTTCTTCTTTTTTGCTCTTCTTTTTCCTCTTCTTTTTGGCTCCTCTTCAGCATCATCATCTTCTTCTTCTTTCTTCTTCTTCTTCTTCTTCTTCTTCTTGTTCATCTTCTTCTTCTTTTTCTATTTTCTTCTTCTTCTTCTTCTTTCTTCCTCTTTCATCTTCTTCTTTCTTATTTTCTACTTCCTTCTTCTTCTTCTTCTTCTTGGTTTTCTTTCTTCTTTTTCTTATCTTCTTCTTCATCTTCTTCATCATCGTTTTCTTCTTCTTCTTCTTCTTTGTCTTCCTTTAATTCTTTCTTCTTCTTTTTCTTGTATTTCATCCTTCTTCTTCTTTCTTCCTTTTCTTTTTTCCTCTTCTTTCTTCTTCTTCTTCTTTCTTCTTCTTCTTCTTTCTTCTTCTTCTTTCTTCTGCTTTCTTCTACTTCCTCTTCTTCTTTCTTCTTCTTCTCCTACTTCTTTATTCTTCTTTCTTCTTCTTCTTCTTCTTCTTCTTCCACTTCTACTTCTTCTTCTTCTTCATCTTCTTCTTATGCTTATTCTTCTTCTTCTATCTCTTCTACTTCTTCTTCTTCTTCCTCTTCTTCTTATTCTTCTTCTACTTCTTCTTCTTCTTCTTCTCCTTTCTTCTTCTTCTTCTTCTGCTTTCTTCTTTTTCTTGTTTCTTCTTCTTCTTTTTATCTTCTTGTTTCTTTTTTCTTCTTTTTTCCCCATCTTTCTTCTTCTTCTTCTTCTTCTTCTTCTTGTATTTCTTCTTCTTCTTTTTTTTTCTTCTTCTTCTTCTTCATCTTCGCCTTCTTCTTCTTGTTCATCTTCGTGTTCTTCTTTCCTCTTCTTCTTCTTATATTTCTTGCTCTTCTTTTTCTTCTTCTTCTTCTTTCTTCTTCTTCTTCTTCTTCTTCTCCTTCTTCTTCTTCTTCTTCTTCTTTCTTGTTTTACTTCGTTGTTCTTGTTTGTTCTTCTACTTCTTCTTCTTCTTCTTCTTCTTTCATCTTCTTCTTTCTTTTTACTCTTCTTACATCTTCTTCTTTTTTCTTGTTCTTCTTCCTTCTTCTACTTCTCCTAATTCTTCTTCTCCTTCTTTCTTCTTCTTCTTTTTTCTTCTTCTTTTTTCTCATTTTTTTTTCTTTTTCTTTTTCTTCTTTCTTCTTCATTCTTCTTTTTCTTTTTTCGTCTTCAATCTTCTTCTTTTTCCTCTGCTTCTTCTTCTTCCTCCTCTTCTTCTTCATCTTCTTCAATCTTCTTCACCTTCTTCTTCTTCTTCTTCTACTTCTTCTTTCTTCTTCTTTCTTCTTCTTCTTGGTCTTCCCTTTTTTTTTCTTTCTTCTACTTCTTCTTCTTCTTCTACTTCTTCTAAAACATCATCATCACCATCATCATCATCTTCTTCTTCATCATCTTCTTCTTCTTCTTCTTTCATCTTCTTCTCCGAATTCTTCTTCTTTCTTCTTCTTCTTCTTATCCTTCTTCGTCTTTCTCTTCATTCTTCTTCTTGTCTTTCTTCTTCTTCTTCTTTATTCTTCTTCTTCTTCTCCTTCTTCGTCTTGTTCTTTATGCTTCTTCTTCTTTTTTCACCTTTTCCTTCTTTCTCTTCTTCTTCTACTTCTTCTTTCTTCTTCTTCCTCTTCTTTCTTCTTCTTCTTTCTTCTTCCTTTTGACCTTTTTCTTTCTTCTTCTTCTTCTTTCTCCTACTTTCTTCTTCTTCTTCTTCTTTTTCTTTTTATTTCTTCTTATTCCATCTTTTTCCTCATCATCTTATTCTTCTTGCTCTTCTTCTTTCTTCTTTTACTTTTTCTTCTTCTACTTTTTCTTCTTCTTCTTCTTCTTCTTCTGCTTCTTTCTCCTACTCATCATCTACTTCTTGTTCTTTGTCTAGTTCATCTCTTCTCCATCTTCTTCTCCTTTCTTCTTCTTTTTCTTCTTCTTCCTCTTTCTTCTTTTTCTTATTCTTCTTCTTTCTTCTTCATCATTCTTCTTCTTCTTCCTTTTTATTCTTCTTTCATCTTCTGCTTTCTTCTTCTTCTTCCTATGCTTCTTCTTCTTCTTCTTCGTTTTCTTCATCTTCTACTTCTTTCATCTTTTTCTTTAAATTTTTCTTCTTTCTTCTTCTTCTTCTTCTTCTTCTTCTCCTTCTTCTTCTTTCTTTTCTTTTCTTCTTCTTTCTTCTTCTTCTTTTATCTTCTTCTTTCCTCTTTTACTTTTGTTTTCTTCTTCTTGTTCCTCATCATCTTCTTCTTCGTTCTTCGTTCTTCTTCTTTCTTCTACTTCATTCTTTCTCTTCTTTCTTCTTCTTCTTTCATCATCTTCTTCTTTTTTCTTCTTCTTCTTCTTCTTTTTTCTATTTTTTTCTTCTTCTTCTGCTTTCTTTTTCTCTCTTCTTCTTTCTTCTTGATTTTTTTCTTCTTCTCCTTCTTTCTTTTTCTTTCTTCTTTTTCTTCTTCTTCTTCTTTCTTCAACGTTCTTCATTTTTTTTTCTTCTTCTTCTCCTTCTTCTTATACTTCATCTTCCTCTTCCCCATCATCATTATCTTCTTCTTCTTCTTCTTTTTCTTCTTCCTCTTCTTTGTTCTTCTTCTACTTCTTCTTATATCTTCTACTTCATCTTCTTCTTCTTTCTACTTCTTGTTCTTCTTATTCTTCTTTCTTCTCCTTTTTTTTCTTTCTTCTTCTTCTTTCTTCTTCTTCTTTCTTTTTAATCTTTTTTTATTCTCTTCTTTTTTTCTTATTCTTCTTTCTTCTTCTTCTTCTTCTTCTTCTTCTTCTTTGCCTTCTTTCTTCTTCTTTCCTCTTCTTCTTTTTTGTTCTTCTTCGTTCTCCTTTTTCATTCTTTTTCTTCTTTTTCTTCTTTTTCTTCCACTTCTTCTACATCTTCTTCTTCTTCTTCTTGTTCTTCTTCTTCTTCTTTCTCTTTCTTCTTCTTATTTCTTCCTCTTCTTCTTTGTTCTACTTCTTTCTTCTTCTTCATTTCTCTTCTTCTTCTTCTTCTTCTTCTTCTTCTTCTTTCTTCTTTTTCTCCAAATTCTTTTTCTTTTTTCTAATTGTTCTTCTTCTTCTTCCTCTTTCTTCTTCTTCTTCTTCTTCTTATTTCTCTTTCTTATACTTCTTCTTCTTCTTCTTGTTCCTCTTCTTCTTCTTGTTTCTTCTTCTTCTTCTTCTTCTTTCTTTTTCTTCTTTCTTCTTCTTTCTTCTTCTTTCTTCTTCTTTTTTCATCTTTCTTCTCTCCTCTTTCCTTCTTTCTTCTTCTTCTTCTTCTTCGTCACCTTCTTTCTTCTTATTCTTCTTTCTTCTTCTTCTTTCCTCTTCTTTTTCTTTTTCTTTTTTGCTCCTCTTCAACATCATCATCTTCTTCTTCTTTCTTCTTCTTCTTCTTCTCCTTCTGGTTCATCTTCTTCTTCTTCTTCTTTCTTCCTCTTTCATCTTCTTCTTCTTCTTTTTCTTTCTTCTTCTTCTTATCTTCTTCTTCATCTTAATCATCATCATCATCTTCTTCTTCTTCTTCTTCTTCTTCTTCTTCTTCTTTGTCTTCATTTATTCTTTCTTCTTCTTTCTCCGTCTTCTTTTTTCCTCTTCTTTCTTCTTCTTCTTTCTTTAGCTTTCTTCTTCTTCTTCTTCTTTCTTCTTCTTCTTTCTTTAGCTTTCTTCTTCTTCCTCTTCTTCTTTCTTCTTCTACTTCTTTATTCTTCGTTCTTCTTCTTCTTCTTCTTCTTCTTCTTCTTCTTCCTCTTCTTCTTCTTCTTCATCTTCTTCATATGCTTATTCTTCTTCTTCTATCTCTTCTACTTCTTCTTCTTCTTCTTCTTCCTCTTCTTCTTATTCTTCTTCTACTTCTTCTTCTTCTTATTCTCCTTTCTTCTTCTTCTTCTGCTTTCTTCTTTTTCTTGTTTATTCTTCTTCTTCTTTTTATCTTCTTGTTTCTTTTTTCTTCTTTTTTCACTTCTTTGTTCTCCTTCTTCTTCTATTGCTTCGTCTTCTTTTTTTTCTTCTTCTTCTATCTTCTTCTTCTTCTTCTTCTTCTTCCTCTTTCTTCTTCTTCTTATTCTTCTTCTTTCTTCTTCATCATTCTTCTTCTACTTTCTTTTTATTCTTCTTCCATCTTCTTCTTTCTTCTTCTTCTTCCTATGCTTCTTCTTCTTCTTCTTCCTCTTCATTTTCTTCTTCTTCTTGTTCTTCTTTCATCTTTTTTTAAAAATTTTTCTTCTTTCTTCTTCTTCTTCTTCTTCTTCTTCTTCTTCTCCTTCTTCTTCTTCTTCCTTTTCTCTTCTTCTTCTTTCTTCTTCTTCTTTCATCTTTTACTTTTGTTTTCTTCTTCTTCTTGTTCCTCATCATCTTCTTCTTCTTCTTCGTTCTTAGTTCTTCTTCTTTCTTCTAATTCATTCTCTCTTCTTTCTTCTTCTTCTTCTTTCATGATCTTCTTCTTTCTTCTTTCTTGTTCTTCTTCTTTTTTTTATTTTGTTATTCTTCTACTTTCTTTTTCTCTCTTCTTCTTTCTTCTTGATTTTTTTCTTCTTCTCCTTCTCTCTTTTTCTTTCTTCTTTTTCTTCTACTACTTCTTTCTCCAACGTTTTTCATCTTTTTTTCTTCTTCTTCTCCTTGTTTTACTTCACCTTCCTCTTCCCCATCATCATTATCTTCTTCTTCTTCTTTTTTCTTCTTCTTCTTTGTTCTTCTACTACTTCTTCTTCTTCTATCTTCTACTTCTTTTACTTCTTCTTCTTCTTCTTTCTACTTCTTGTTCTTCTTTTTCTTCTTTCTTCTCCTTTTTCTTTCTTTCTTCTTCTTCTTTCTTCTTCTTTCTTTTTAATCTTCTTTTATCCTCTTCTTTTTTCTTATTCTTCTTTCTTCTTCTTCTTCTTCGTCTTTGCCTTCTTTCTTCTTCTTCTTTCCTCTTCTTCTTTTTTGTTCTTCTTCCTTCTCTTTTTTCTTTCTTTTTCTTCTTTTTCTTCCACTTCTTCTACATCTTCTTCTTCTTCTTCTTCTTCTTCTTCTTTCTCCTTCTTTCTTCTTCTTCTTCTTCTTCTTTCTTCTTCTTTCTTCTTCTTATTCTTCTTCTTCGTCTACTTCTACTTCTTCTTCTCCTTCTTCTTTCATCATCTTCTTCTTTCTTCTTTTTCTTTTTCTTCTTCTTTCTCCCTTTTCTTTCCATTTCTTCTTCTTCTTTCTTCAACTCTATGCCTTTTCTTCTTCTTTTGTCTTCTTTCTTTTTCTTCTTCCTTTTCTTCTTCTTCCTATTCTTCTTCTTCTTCTTCCTTCTTCTTCTTCTTCTTCTTTCTTCTTCTTCTTCTCTCATCTTCTTCTTTCCTCTTTTTCTTCTTTCTTCTTCTTGTTCTTCTTCTTCTTCGTTTTCTTTCTTGTTTTTCTTCTTTCTTCTTCTTTTTCTTCTTCTTCTCTGTCCTTTTTATTTCTTCTACTTCTTCTTCTTCTTCTTCTTCTTCCTCTTTTTCTTCTCCTACTTTTTCTTTTTCTTCTTCTTCTTCCACTTCTTTTTTTCTTATTCTTCTCGTTTCTTCTTCTTTTGATTGTTTTTTTTTCTTCTCCTTTCTTCTTCTTTTTCATTCTTCTTCTCTCTACTTCCTCGACTTTATTCTTCTTCTTCTTTCCTCAGTTTGTTCTTTCTACTTCTTCTTGTTCTTCTCCTTTCTTATTCTTTCCTCTTCTTCTTCTTTCTTCTCATTCTTCTTCTTCTTTCTTTTTTCTTCTTTTTCTTTCTTCTTCCTCTTCTTTTTCGTCTTTCCTTTTCTTCTTCTTCTTCTTCTTCCACTACTTCATTCCTCTTCTTCTTCTTTTTCTTCTTCTTCTTCTTCTTTATTATTATTATTATTCTTCTTCTTCTTTCTTTCTTTCTTCTTCTTTCTTCTTCTTTATTCTTGTTTTTTCTACTTCATTCTTCTTCTTTCTTCTTCTTCTTCTTTAATCATCTTTTATCTTATTTCTTCTTCTTCTTCTTCTTCTTCTTCTTCTTCTTCTTCTTCTTCTTCTTTTTCTTTTTCCATTTTTTCATCTTCTTCCTTTTCTTCTTTTTCTTCTTCATCTTCTTTCTTTTTTCTTCATCTTTCTACTTCTTGTTTCTTCTTCAGTCATCTTTATCTTCTTCTTTCTTTTTCTTCTTCTTTCTTCCTTTTCTTCTTTCTTCCTACTCTTCTTCGTTCTTCTTCTTTCTTCTTCTGTCTTCTTCTTCTTTCTTCTTCTTACTTCTTCTTCTTCTTCTACTTTTTCTTCTTCTTTCTTCATCTTCTTCTTCTTCTTTTTCTTATTCTTTCTTCTACTTTTCCTTCCTCTACATTCTTCTTTTTCTTCTTCTTCTTCTTTCTTCTTCTTTTTCATCTTCTTCTTCTTTTTCTTCTTTCTTCCTCTTCTTCTTTCCTCCTCTTCTTTCTTTTTCTTCTTCTATTTTCTCCTTTTCTTCTTCTTCTTCTTCTTCTTTCTTCTTCTTTCTTCTTCCTTTTCTTCCTCTTCTTCTTCTTCTTCTTCTTCTTTTTCTTTTTCTCCTTCTTTTTATTGTTATGTTTCTTCTTCTCTTCTTCTTCTTCTTTATTCTTCTTCTTCTTCCTCTTCATTCTCCTTCTTCTTTCTTGTTCATCTTTCTTCTTCTTTCTTCTTATTCTTTCTTCTTCTTCTTCTTTTTCTTCTTCTTCTTCTTTCTTCTTCTTTTAACTTCTTCTTTCTTCTTCTTCTTCTTCTTCTTCTTCTTCTTCATTAATCTTCTTCCTTCTTCCTTCTTCTTCTTCTTCTTCTTCTTCTTTTTTCTTCGTCATCTTTCTTCTTCTTTAATCTTTATCTTCTCCTTTCTTTTTCTTCCTCTTTCTTCTTTTGCTTTTTTCTTCTTACTCTTCTTCTTCATTCTTCTTCTTTCTTCATCTTTCTTCTTCTTTCTTCTTCTTCTTCTTCTTCTTCTTCTTCTTTTTCTTCTTCTTTTTATCCTTTCTTTTTTTTCTTCTTCTTCTTCTTTCTTTTTTTTAATCTTCTTCTTCTTCTTTTTCTGCTTTCTTTCCCTTCTTCTTTCCTCCTCTTCTTTCTTCATCTTTTTTTCTCTTCTTCTTTCTTCTTTTTCTTCTTCTTTTTCTTCTTCTTTTGGTTTATTTTCTTTCATTTTCTTCATATTCTTCTTTCTTTTTCTTTCTTCTTCCTCTTCTTCTTCTTCTTCTTTCATTCTCTTTGTCCTTCTTCCTCTTTCTTTTCTTAATTTTCTTCTTCTATTTTTTTCTTCTTTCTCCTCCTTCGTCCACTATTACTACTACAACTATTTCTTATTTTTCATCTACTTCTTCTTCTTCTTCTTCTTCTTCTTCGTCTTTCTACTTCTTCTCCTTATTCTTCCTCCAACTTCTTTTTGTTCTTCTTCTTTTTCTTCTTCTTTCTTCTTCCACTTTCTCTTTCTTCATCTTCTTTTTTCTTTCTTTTTCTTCTTCTTCTTTCATCTTCTTTCTTCTTGCTCTTCTTCTTTTTTTTTCTTCTTTCTTCTTGTTCTTCTTTCTTCTTTTTCTATATTAACCTTCTTTCTTCTTCTTCTTCTTTCTTTTTGCTCTTATTCTTATTTCTTATTCTTTCTTCTCGTTCTTTCATCTTCTTCTTTCTTCAATTTCATCTATCATCATCATCTTCTTCTTCTTCTTCAACTTTTTTCTTCCTCTTCTTTCTTCTTCTTTTTTCTCTTCTTCTTTCTTCTTCTTTTTCTTGTTCTTCTTTCTTCTTTCTTCTTTTTCTGTCTTCTCCTTTTTCTTTCTTCTTGTTTCTTCTTCTTTCATGTTTTTTTTCTCTTCTTCTTCATTCATCTTTTTTTCTTCTTCTTCTTCTTTCTCTACTTCTTCTTGATCATCTACTTCTCCTTCTTTCATATTTTTCTTCCTTTTCTTTCTACTTCTTCTTTTTCTACCATCTTCTTCCTCTTATTCTTTCTTCTGCTTCTTCTTTGTTGCTCTTTTTTCTTCATCCTTCTTCGTTTTCTTCTTCTTCTATCAGTTTTTCTTTCTTCTTCTTTCTTCTTCTTTCTTCTTCTTCTATCTATTTTTCTTTCTTCTTCTTCTTTCATTCTCTTTATCCTTTTATTTCATCATTTTCTTCCTCTTCTTCTTCTTTTTCCTCATCTTCTTCCTCTTCTTCTTCTCCTTTCTTCTTCTTCTTCTCTCTTCTTCTTCTTTCTCCATTCTTTTTCGTTCTTCTTCATTCTTCTTCAACTTTCTTCTTCTTTCTTCTTCTTCTTCTTCTTCTTCTTATTCTATTTCTTCCTCTTCTTCTTCTTCTTTTTTCTTCTTCTTCTTCTTCTTCTTTTTCTTTTTCTTCTTCTTCTTCGTTCTTCTTTTTCTTCTTCTTTTTCTTCTTTCTTCTTTTTCTACTACTACTTCTACTTCTTCCTACTTCTTCTTCTTCCTCTTTCTACTTCTTATTTCTATCCCTTCTTTGTTTTTCTTTCTTCTTCTTCTTCTTCTATCTTTTTCATCTTCTCTCTTCTTCTATGCTTTCTATTTCTTACTCTTCTTTATTCTTATTCTTCTTCATCATCTATTTTTTCTTCTTCTTCGTCTTCT
>JAIUJO010001841.1:140000-145000 GCA_023846275.1 Vanilla planifolia
TCTTCTTCCTCTTCTTCTTTCTTCTTCTACTTCTTTATTCTTCGTTCTTCTTCATCTTCTTCTTCTTCTTCTTCTTCCTCTTCTTCTTCTTCATCATCTTCTTCATATGCTTATTCTTCTTCTTCTATCTCTTCTACTTCTTCTTCTTCTTCTTCTTCCTCTTCTTCTTATTCTTCTTCTACTTCTTCTTCTTCTTATTCTCCTTTCTTCTTCTTCTGCTTTCTTCTTTTTCTTGTTTATTCTTCTTCTTCTTTTTATCTTCTTGTTTCTTTTTTCTTCTTTTTTCCCTTCTTTGTTCTCCTTCTTCTTCTATTGCTTCGTCTTCTTTTTTTTCTTCTTCTTCTTCTTCTTCTTCTTCCTCTTTCTTCTTCTTCTTATTCTTCTTCTTTCTTCTTCATCATTCTTCTTCTACTTTCTTTTTATTCTTCTTCCATCTTCTTCTTTCTTCTTCTTCTTCCTATGCTTCTTCTTCTTCTTCTTCCTCTTCATTTTCTTCTTCTTCTTGTTCTTCTTTCATCTTTTTTTCTAAATTTTTCTTCTTTCTTCTTCTTCTTCTTCTTCTTCTTCTTCTCCTTCTTCTTCTTCTTCCTTTTCTCTTCTTCTTCTTTCTTCTTCTTCTTTCATCTTCTTCTTTCCTCTTTTACTTTTGTTTTCTTCTTCTTCTTGTTCCTCATCATCTTCTTCTTCTTCTTCGTTCTTCGTTCTTCTTCTTTCTTCTAATTCATTCTCTCTTCTTTCTTCTTCTTCTTCTTTCATGATCTTCTTCTTTCTTCTTTCTTCTTCTTCTTCTTTTTTCTATTTTGTTATTCTTCTGATTTCTTTTTCTCTCTTCTTCTTTCTTCTTGATTTGTTTCTTCTTCTCCTTCTCTCTTTTTCTTTCTTCTTTTTCTTCTACTACTTCTTTCTGCAACGTTTTTCATCTTTTTTTCTTCTTCTTCTCCTTGTTTTACTTCACCTTCCTCTTCCCCATCATCATTATCTTCTTCTTCTTCTTTTTTCTTCTTCTTCTTTGTTCTTCTACTACTTCTTCTTCTTCTATCTTCTACTTCTTTTACTTCTTCTTCTTCTTCTTTCTACTTCTTGTTCTTCTTTTTCTTCTTTCTTCTCCTTTTTCTTTCTTTCTTCTTCTTCTTTCTTCTTCTTTCTTTTTAATCTTCTTTTATCCTCTTCTTTTTTCTTATTCTTCTTTCTTCTTCTTCTTCTTCGTCTTTGCCTTCTTTCTTCTTCTTCTTTCCTCTTCTTCTTTTTTGTTCTCCTTCCTTCTCTTTTTTCTTTCTTTTTCTTCTTTTTCTTCCACTTCTTCTACATCTTCTTCTTCTTCTTCTTCTTCTTCTTCTTTCTCCTTCTTTCTTCTTCTTCTTCTTCTTCTTTCTTCTTCTTTCTTCTTCTTATTCTTCTTCTTCGTCTACTTCTACTTCTTCTTCTCCTTCTTCTTTCATCATCTTCTTCTTTCTTCTTTTTCTTTTTCTTCTTCTTTCTCCCTTTTCTTTCCATTTCTTCTTCTTCTTTCTTCAACTCTATGCCTTTTCTTCTTCTTTTGTCTTCTTTCTTTTTCTTCTTCCTTTTCTTCTTCTTCCTCTTCTTCTTCTTCTTCTTCCTTCTTCTTCTTCTTCTTCTTTCTTCTTCTTCTTCTCTCATCTTCTTCTTTCCTCTTTTTCTTCTTTCTTCTTCTTGTTCTTCTTCTTCTTCGTTTTCTTTCTTGTTTTTCTTCTTTCTTCTTCTTTTTCTTCTTCTTCTCTGTCCTTTTTATTTCTTCTACTTCTTCTTCTTCTTCTTCTTCTTCCTCTTCTTCTCCTACTTTTTCTTTTTCTTCTTCTTCTTCCACTCCTTTTTTTCTTATTCTTCTCGTTTCTTCTTCTTCTGATTGTTTTTTTTTCTTCTCCTTTCTTCTTCTTTTTCATTCTTCTTCTCTCTACTTCCTCGACTTTATTCTTCTTCTTCTTTCCTCAGTTTGTTCTTTCTACTTCTTCTTGTTCTTCTCCTTTCTTGTTCTTTCCTCTTCTTCTTCTTTCTTCTCATTCTTCTTCTTCTTTCTTTTTTCTTCTTTTTCTTTCTTCTTCCTCTTCTTTTTCGTCTTTCCTTTTCTTCTTCTTCTTCTTCTTCCACTACTTCATTCCTCTTCTTCTTCTTTTTCTTCTTCTTCTTCTTCTTTATTATTATTATTCTTCTTCTTCTTTCTTTCTTTCTTCTTCTTCTTTCTTCTTCTTTATTCTTGTTTTTTCTACTTCATTCTTCTTCTTTCTTCTTCTTCTTCTTTAATCATCTTTTATCTTATTTCTTCTTCTTCTTCTTCTTCTTCTTCTTCTTCTTCTTCTTCTTCTTCTTCTTTTTCTTTTTCCATTTTTTCATCTTCTTCCTTTTCTTCTTTTTCTTCTTCATCTTCTTTCTTTTTTCTTCATCTTTCTACTTCTTGTTTCTTCTTCAGTCATCTTTATCTTCTTCTTTCTTATTCTTCTTCTTTCTTCCTCTTCTTCTTTCTTCCTACTCTTCTTCGTTCTTCTTCTTTCTTCTTCTATCTTCTTCTTCTTTCTTCTTCTTACTTCTTCTTCTACTTCTACTTTTTCTTCTTCTTTCTTCTTTATCTTCTTCTTCTTCTTTTTCTTATTCTTTCTTCTACTTTTCCTTCCTCTACATTCTTCTTTTTCTTCTTCTTCTTCTTTCTTCTTCTTTTTCATCTTCTTTTTCTTTTTCTTCTTTCTTCCTCTTCTTCTTTCCTCCTCTTCTTTCTTTTTCTTCCTCTACTTTCTCCTTTTCTTCTTCTTCTTCTTCTTCTTTCTTCTTCTTTCTTCTTCCTTTTCTTCCTCTTCTTCTTCTTCTTCTTCTTCTTTTTCTTTTTCTCCTTCTTTTTATTGTTATGTTTCTTCTTCTCTTCTTCTTCTTCTTTATTCTTCTTCTTCTTCCTCTTCATTCTCCTTCTTCTTTCTTGTTCATCTTTCTTCTTCTTTTAACTTCTTTCTTCTTATTCTTTCTTCTTCTTCTTCTTTTTCTTCTTCTTCTTCTTTCTTCTTCTTGTTTTAACTTTTTCTTTCTTCTTCTTCTTCTTCTTCTTCTTCTTCTTCATTAATCTTCTTCCTTCTTCCTTCTTCTTCTTCTTCTTCTTCTTCTTTTTTCTTCGTCATCTTTCTTCTTCTTTAATCTTTATCTTCTCCTTTCTTTTTCTTCCTCTTTCTTCTTTTGCTTTTTTCTTCTTACTCTTCTTCTTCATTCTTCTTCTTTCTTCATCTTTCTCCTTCTTTCTTCTTCTTCTTCTTCTTCTTCTTTTTCTTCTTCTTTTTATCCTTTCTTTTTTTTCTTCTTCTTCTTCTTTCTTCTTTTTAATTTTCTTCTTCTTCTTTTTCTGCTTTCTTTCCCTTCTTCTTTCCTCCTCTTCTTTCTTCATCTTTTTTTCTCTTCTTCTTTCTTCTTTTTCTTCTTCTTCTTTTTCTTCTTCTTTTGGTTTATTTTCTTTCATTTTCTTCATATTCTTCTTTCTTTTTCTTTCTTCTTCCTCTTCTTCTTCTTCTTCTTTCATTCTCTTTGTCCTTCTTCCTCTTTCTTTTCTTAATTTTCTTCTTCTATTTTTTTCTTCTTTCTCCTCCTTCGTCCACTATTACTACTACAACTATTTCTTATTTTTCTTCTACTTCTTCTTCTTCTTCTTCTTCGTCTTTCTACTTCTTCTCCTTATTCTTCCTCCAACTTCTTTTTGTTCTTCTTCTTTTTCTTCTTCTTTCTTCTTCCACCTTCTCTTTCTTCATCTTCTTTTTTCTTTCTTTTTCTTCTTCTTCTTTCATCTTCTTTCTTCTTCTTCTTCTTTCTTCTGCTCTTCTTCTTTTTTTTTCTTCTTTCTTCTTGTTCTTCTTTCTTCTTTTTCTATATTAACCTTCTTTCTTCTTCTTCTTCTTTCTTTTTGCTCTTATTCTTATTTCTTATTCTTTCTTCTCGTTCTTTCATCTTCTTCTTTCTTCATCTTCATCTATCATCATCATCATCTTCTTCTTCTTCAACTTCTTTCTTCCTCTTCTTTCTTCTTCTTTTTTCTCTTCTTCTTTCTTCTTCTTTTTCTTGTTCTTCTTTCTTCTTTCTTCTTTTTCTGTCTTCTCCTTTTTCTTTCTTCTTGTTTCTTCTTCTTTCATCTTTTTTTTCTCTTCTTCTTCATTCATCTTTTTTTCTTCTTCTTCTTCTTTCTCTACTTCTTCTTGATCATCTACTTCTCCTTCTTCTTTCATATTTTTCTTCCTTTTCTTTCTACTTCTTCTTCTTCTACCATCTTCTTCCTCTTATTCTTTCTTCTGCTTCTTCTTTGTTCCTCTTTTTTCTTCATCCTTCTTCGTTTTCTTCTTCTTCTATCAGTTTTTCTTTCTTCTTCTTTCTTCTTCTTCTATCTATTTTTCTTTCTTCTTCTTTCTTCTTCTTTCTTCTTCTTCTTCTTCTTTCATTCTCTTTATCCTTTTATTTCATCATTTTCTTCCTCTTCTTCTTCTTTTTCTTCATCTTCTTCCTCTTCTTCTTCTCCTTTCTTCTTCTTCTTCTCTCTTCTTCTTCTTTCTCCATTCTTTTTCGTTCTTCTTCATTCTTCTTCAACTTTCTTCTTCTTTCTTCTTCTTCTTCTTCTTCTTCTTATTCTATTTCTTCCTCTTCTTCTTCTTCTTTCTTCTTCTTCTTCTTCTTCTTTTTCTTTTTCTTCTTCTTCTTCGTTCTTCTTTTTCTTCTTCTTTTTCTTCTTTCTTCTTTTTCTACTACTACTTCTACTTCTTCCTACTTCTTCTTCTTCCTCTTTCTACTTCTTATTTCTATCCCTTCTTTGTTTTTCTTTCTTCTTCTTCTTCTTCTATCTTTTTCGTCTTCTCTCTTCTTCTATGCTTTCCATTTCTTACTCTTCTTTATTCTTATTCTTCTTCATCATCTATTTTTTCTTCTTCTTCGTCTTCTCCTTCTACTTCTTTCTTCTACTTCTCCTTCTTCTTTCTTCTTTTTCTTCTTCTTCTTCTTCCTTCTTCTCCTTCTTTCTCTTTCCTCAT
>JAIUJO010001841.1:150000-152500 GCA_023846275.1 Vanilla planifolia
CTTCTTCTTTCTTCTTCTTCTTCCTATGCTTCTTCTTCTTCTTCTTCGTTTTCTTCTTCTTCTACTTCTTTCATCTTTTTCTTTAAATTTTTCTTCTTTCTTCTTCTTCTTCTTCTTCTTCTCCTTCTTCTTCTTTCTTTTCTTTTCTTCTTCTTTCTTCTTCTTCTTTTATCTTCTTCTTTCCTCTTTTACTTTTGTTTTCTTCTTCTTGTTCCTCATCATCTTCTTCTTCTTCGTTCTTCGTTCTTCTTCTTTCTTCTACTTCATTCTTTCACTTCTTTCTTCTTCTTCTTTCATCATCTTCTTCTTTTTTCTTTCTTCTTCTTTTTCTTTCTTCTATTTTTTTCTTCTTCTTCTGCTTTCTTTTTCTCTCTTCTTCTTTCTTCTTGATTTTTTTCTTCTTCTCCTTCTTTCTTTTTCTTTCTTCTTTTTCTTCTTCTTCTTCTTTCTTCAATGTTCTTCATTTTTTTTTCTTCTTCTTCTCCTTCTTCTTATACTTCATCTTCCTCTTCCCCATCATCATTATCTTCTTCTTCTTCTTCTTTTTCTTCTTCCTCTTCTTTGTTCTTCTTCTACTTCTTCTTCTTCTATCTTCTACTTCATCTTCTTCTTCTTTCTACTTCTTGTTCTTCTTATTCTTCTTTCTTCTACTTTTTTTTCTTTCTTCTTCTTCTTTCTTCTTCTTCTTTCTTTTTAATCTTCTTTTATCCTCTTTTTTTTTTCTTATTCTTCTTTCTTCTTCTTCTTCTTCTTCTTCTTCGCCTTCTTTCTTCTTCTTTCCTCTTCTTCTTTTTTGTTCTTCTTCGTTCTCCTTTTTCATTCTTTTTCTTCTTTTTCTTCCACTTCTTCTACATCTTCTTCTTCTTCTTCTTCTTCTTCTTTCTCTTTCTTCTTCTTATTTCTTCCTCTTCTTCTTTGTTCTACTTCTTTCTTCTTCTTCATTTCTCTTCTTCTTCTTCTTCTTCTTCTTCTTCTTTCTTCTTTTTCTCCAAATTCTTTTTCTTTTTTCTAATTGTTCTTCTTCTTCTTCTTCTTCTTATTTCTCTTTCTTGTACTTCTTCTTCTTCTTCTTCTTCCTCTTCTTCTTGTTTCTTCTTCTTCTTCTTCTTCTTTCTTCTTCTTCTTTCTTCTTCTTTCTTCTTCTTTCTTCTTCTTTTTTCATCTTTCTTCTCTCCTCTTTCCTTCTTTCTTCTTCTTCTTCTTCTTCTTCTTCTTCGTCACCTTCTTTCTTCTTATTCTTCTTTCTTCTTCTTCTTTCCTCTTCTTTTTCTTTTTCTTTTTTGCTCCTCTTCAGCATCATCTTCTTCTTCTTTCTTCTTCTTCTTCTTTCTTCTTCTTCTTCTTCTCCTTCTTGTTCATCTTCTTCTTCTTCTTCTTTCTTCCTCTTTCATCTTCTTCTTCTTCTTTTTCTTTCTTCTTCTTCTTATCTTCTTCTTCATCTTAATCATCATCATCATCATCTTCTTCTTCTTTGTCTTCATTTATTCTTTCTTCTTCTTTCTCCGTCTTCTTTTTTCCTCTTCTTTCTTCTTCTTCTTCATTCTTCTTCTTCTTCTTCTTTCTTCTTCTTCTTTCTTTAGCTTTCTTCTTCTTCCTCTTCTTCTTTCTTCTTCTACTTCTTTATTCTTCGTTCTTCTTCTTCTTCTTCTTCTTCTTCTTCTTCCTCTTCTTCTTCTTCTTCATCTTCTTCATATGCTTATTCTTCTTCTTCTATCTCTTCTATTTCTTCTTCTTCTTCTTCTTCCTCTTCTTCTTATTCTTCTTCTACTTCTTCTTCTTCTTATTCTCCTTTCTTCTTCTTCTGCTTTCTTCTTTTTCTTGTTTATTCTTCTTCTTCTTTTTATCTTCTTGTTTCTTTTTTCTTCTTTTTTCCCTTCTTTGTTCTCCTTCTTCTTCTATAGCTTCGTCTTCTTTTTTTTCTTCTTCTTCTATCTTCTTCTTCTTCTTCTTCTTCCTCTTTCTTCTTCTTCTTATTCTTCTTCTTTCTTCTTCATCATTCTTCTTCTACTTTCTTTTTATTCTTCTTCCATCTTCTTCTTTCTTCTTCTTCATCCTATGCTTCTTCTTCTTCTTCTTCCTCTTCATTTTCTTCTTCTTCTTGTTCTTCTTTCATCTTTTTTTCTAAATTTTTCTTCTTTCTTCTTCTTCTTCTTCTTCTTCTTCTTCTTCTCCTTCTTCTTCTTCCTTTTCTCTTCTTCTTCTTTCTTCTTCTTCTTTCATCTTCTTCTTTCCTCTTTTACTTTTGTTTTCTTCTTCTTCTTGTTCCTCATCATCTTCTTCTTCTTCTTCGTTCTTCGTTCTTCTTCTTTCTTCTAATTCATTCTCTCTTCTTTCTTCTTCTTCTTCTTTCATGATCTTCTTCTTTCTTCTTTCTTGTTCTTCTTTTTTTTATTTTGTTATTCTTCTTCTTTCTTTTTCTCTCTTCTTCTTTCTTCTTGATTTTTTTTCTTCTTCTCCTTCTCTCTTTTTCTTTCTTCTTTTTCTTCTACTACTTCTTTCT
>JAIUJO010001841.1:162500-170000 GCA_023846275.1 Vanilla planifolia
CTTGTTCTTCTTCTTCTTCTTTCTTCTTCTTCTCCTTCTTCTTCTTCTCGTTCTTCTTCTCCTTCTTCTTCTTCTTCTTCTTCTTCCTCTTTCTTTTTCTTTTTCTTCTTCTTCATTCTTCTTCTTCTTCATTCTTCTTCTTCTTTCTTTTTATTCTTCTATTATCATCTTTCTATTTCTTCTTTATTCTTCTTCTTCTTCTTCTTCTTCTCCTACTTTCTTCTTCTTCTTCTTCTTTCTTCTTTTTATTCTTCATCTGTCATTTTTCTTTCTTTTTCTTCTTCTTCTTTCTTCTTCTTCCTTCATCTTCTTCTTCTTCATCCTCTACTTCTTCTTCGACCTCTTCTCCTTCTTCATCTTTCTTCTTCTACTTCTTCTTCTTCTTCTTCTTCTTTTTCTTAGTTTACTACATCATCATCATCATCATCATCATTATCATCTTCTTCTTCTTCTTCTTCTTTCTCTTTCTTCTTCTTCTTTCTTCCTCTTCTTCTTTGTTCTTCTTCTTTCTTCTTCTTCATTTCTCTTCTTCCTTCTTCTTCTTCTTCTTCTTCTTTCTTCTTTTTCTCCAAATTCTTTTTCTTTTTTCTAATTGTTCTTCTTCATCTTCCTCTTTCTTCTTCTTCTTCTTCTTATTCCTTTTTCTTGTACTTCTTCTTCTTCTTCTTCTTTCTTCTTCTTCTTCTCCTTCTTCTTTCTTCTTTTTCTTTCTTCTTCTTTCTTCTTCTTTTTTCATCTTTCTTCTTTCCTCTTTCCTTCTTTCTTCTTCTTCTTCTTCTTCTTCACCTTCTTTCTTCTAATTCTTCTTTCTTCTTCTTCTTTCCTCTTCTTTTTCTTCTTCTTTTTTGCTCTTCTTTTTCCTCTTCTTTTTGGCTCCTCTTCAGCATCATCATCTTCTTCTTCTTTCTTCTTCTTCTTCTTCTTCTTCTTCTTCCTCTTGTTCATCTTCTTCTTCTTTTTCAATTTTCTTCTTCTTCTTCTTCTTTCTTCCTCTTTCATCTTCTTCTTATTTTCTACTTCCTTCTTCTTCTTCTTCTTTCTTCCTCTTTCATCTTCTTCTTATTTTCTACTTCCTTCTTCTTCTTCTTCTTCTTCTTGGTTTTCTTTCTTCTTCTTCTTATCTTCTTCTTAATCTTCTTCATCATCGTTTTCTTCTTCTTCTTCTTCTTTCTCTTCCTTTAATTCTTTCTTCTTCTTTTTCTTGTATTTCATCCTTCTTCTTCTTTCTTCCTTTTCTTTTTTCCTCTTCTTTCTTCTTCTTCTTCTTTCTTCTTCTTCTTCTTCTTTCTTCTTCTTCTTTCTTCTGCTTTCTTCTACTTCCTCTTCTTCTTTCTTCTTCTTCTACTACTTCTTTATTCTTCTTTCTTCTTCTTCTTCTTCTTCTTCTTCCTCTTCTACTTCTTCTTCTTCTTCATCTTCTTCTTATGCTTATTCTTCTTCTTCTATCTCTTCTACTTCTTCTTCTTCTTCTTCTTCCTCTTCTTCTTATTCTTCTTCTACTTCTTCTTCTTCTTATTCTCCTTTCTTCTTCTTCTGCTTTCTTCTTTTTCTTGTTTATTCTTCTTCTTCTTTTTATCTTCTTGTTTCTTTTTTCTTCTTTTTTCCCTTCTTTGTTCTCCTTCTTCTTCTATTGCTTCGTCTTCTTTTTTTTCTTCTTCTTCTATCTTCTTCTTCTTCTTCTTCTTCCTCTTTCTTCTTCTTCTTATTCTTCTTCTTTCTTCTTCATCATTCTTCTTCTACTTTCTTTTTATTCTTCTTCCATCTTCTTCTTTCTTCTTCTTCTTCCTATGCTTCTTCTTCTTCTTCTTCCTCTTCATTTTCTTCTTCTTCTTGTTCTTCTTTCATCTTTTTTTCTAAATTTTTCTTCTTTCTTCTTCTTCTTCTTCTTTTTCTTCTTCTTCTTCTCCTTCTTCTTCTTCTTCCTTTTCTCTTCTTCTTCTTTCTTCTTCTTTCATCTTCTTCTTTCCTCTTTTACTTTTTTTTTCTTCTTCTTCTTGTTCCTCATCATCATCTTCTTCTTCTTCGTTCTTCGTTCTTCTTCTTTCTTCTAATTCATTCTCTCTTCTTTCTTCTTCTTCTTCTTTCATGATCTTCTTCTTTCTTCTTTCTTGTTCTTCTTTTTTTTATTTTGTTATTCTTCTGCTTTCTTTTTCTCTCTTCTTCTTTCTTCTTGATTTTTTTCTTCTTCTCCTTCTCTCTTTTTCTTTCTTCTTTTTCTTCTACTACTTCTTTCTCCAACGTTTTTCATCTTTTTTTCTTCTTCTTCTCCTTCTTTTACTTCACCTTCCTCTTCCCCATCATCATTATCTTCTTCTTCTTCTTTTTTCTTCTTCTTCTTTGTTCTTCTACTACTTCTTCTTCTTCTATCTTCTACTTCTTTTACTTCTTCTTCTTCTTCTTTCTACTTCTTGTTCTTCTTTTTCTTCTTTCTTCTCCTTTTTCTTTCTTTCTTCTTCTTCTTTCTTCTTCTTTCTTTTTAATCTTCTTTTATCCTCTTCTTTTTTCTTATTCTTCTTTCTTCTTCTTCTTCTTCGTCTTTGCCTTCTTTCTTCTTCTTCTTTCCTCTTCTTCTTTTTTGTTCTTCTTCCTTCTCTTTTTTCTTTCTTTTTCTTCTTTTTCTTCCACTTCTTCTACATCTTCTTCTTCTTCTTCTTCTTCTTCTTCTTTCTCCTTCTTTCTTCTTCTTCTTCTTCTTCTTTCTTCTTCTTTCTTCTTCTTATTCTTCTTCTTCGTCTACTTCTACTTCTTCTTCTCCTTCTTCTTTCATCATCTTCTTCTTTCTTCTTTTTCTTTTTCTTCTTCTTTCTCCCTTTTCTTTCCATTTCTTCTTCTTCTTTCTTCAACTCTATGCCTTTTCTTCTTCTTTTGTCTTCTTTCTTTTTCTTCTTCCTTTTCTTCTTCTTCCTCTTCTTCTTCTTCTTCTTCCTTCTTCTTCTTCTTCTTCTTTCTTCTTCTTCTTCTCTCATCTTCTTCTTTCCTCTTTTTCTTCTTTCTTCTTCTTGTTCTTCTTCTTCTTCGTTTTCTTTCTTGTTTTTCTTCTTTCTTCTTCTTTTTCTTCTTCTTCTCTGTCCTTTTTATTTCTTCTACTTCTTCTTCTTCTTCTTCTTCTTCCTCTTCTTCTTCTCCTACTTTTTCTTTTTCTTCTTCTTCTTCCACTTCTTTTTTTCTTATTCTTCTCGTTTCTTCTTCTTTTGATTGTTTTTTTTTCTTCTCCTTTCTTCTTCTTTTTCATTCTTCTTCTCTCTACTTCCTCGACTTTATTCTTCTTCTTCTTTCCTCAGTTTGTTCTTTCTACTTCTTCTTGTTCTTCTCCTTTCTTATTCTTTCCTCTTCTTCTTCTTTCTTCTCATTCTTCTTCTTCTTTCTTTTTTCATCTTTTTCTTTCTTCTTCCTCTTCTTTTTTGTCTTTCCTTTTCTTCTTCTTCTTCTTCTTCCACTACTTCATTCCTCTTCTTCTTCTTTTTCTTCTTCTTCTTCTTCTTTATTATTATTATTCTTCTTCTTCTTTCTTTCTTTCTTCTTCTTTCTTCTTCTTTATTCTTGTTTTTTCTACTTCATTCTTCTTCTTTCTTCTTCTTCTTCTTTAATCATCTTTTATCTTATTTCTTCTTCTTCTTCTTCTTCTTCTTCTTCTTCTTCTTGTTCTTCTTCTTCTTCTTCTTCTTCTTCTTCTTCTTCTTCTTCTTCTTCTTCTTCTTTTTCTTTTTCCATTTTTTCATCTTCTTCCTTTTCTTCTTTTTCTTCTTCATCTTCTTTCTTTTTTCTTCATCTTTCTACTTCTTGTTTCTTCTTCAGTCATCTTTATCTTCTTCTTTCTTTTTCTTCTTCTTTCTTCCTTTTCTTCTTTCTTCTTACTCTTCTTCGTTCTTCTTCTTTCTTCTTCTGTCTTCTTCTTCTTTCTTCTTCTTACTTCTTCTTCTTCTTCTACTTTTTCTTCTTCTTTCTTCTTTATCTTCTTCTTCTTCTTTTTATTATTCTTTCTTCTACTTTTCCTTCCTCTACATTCTTCTTTTTCTTCTTCTTCTTCTTTCTTCTTCTTTTTCATCTTCTTCTTCTTTTTCTTCTTTCTTCCTCTTCTTCTTTCCTCCTCTTCTTTCTTTTTCTTCTTCTACTTTCTCCTTTTCTTCTTCTTCTTCTTCTTCTTTCTTCTTCTTTTTTCTTCCTTTTCTTCCTCTTCTTCTTCTTCTTCTTCTTTTTCTTTTTCTCCTTCTTTTTATTGTTATGTTTCTTCTTCTCTTCTTCTTCTTCTTTATTCTTCTTCTCCTTCCTCTTCATTCTCCTTCTTCTTTCTTGTTCATCTTTCTTCTTCTTTTAACTTCTTTCTTCTTATTCTTTCTTCTTCTTCTTCTTTTTCTTCTTCTTCTTCTTTCTTCTTCTTCTTTTAACTTCTTCTTTCTTCTTCTTCTTCTTCTTCTTCTTCTTCATTAATCTTCTTCCTTCTTCCTTCTTCTTCTTCTTCTTCTTCTTCTTTTTTCTTCGTCATCTTTCTTCTTCTTTAATCTTTATCTTCTCCTTTCTTTTTCTTCCTCTTTCTTCTTTTGCTTTTTTCTTCTTACTCTTCTTCTTCATTCTTCTTCTTTCTTCATCTTTCTTCTTCTTTCTTCTTCTTCTTCTTCTTCTTCTTCTTTTTCTTCTTCTTTTTATCCTTTCTTTTTTTTCTTCTTCTTCTTCTTTTTCTGCTTTCTTTCCCTTCTTCTTTCCTCCTCTTCTTTCTTCATCTTTTTTTCTCTTCTTCTTTCTTCTTTTTCTTCTTCTTCTTTTTCTTCTTCTTTTGGTTTATTTTCTTTCATTTTCTTCATATTCTTCTTTCTTTTTCTTTCTTCTTCCTCTTCTTCTTCTTCTTCTTTCATTCTCTTTGTCCTTCTTCCTCTTTCTTTTCTTAATTTTCTTCTTCTATTTTTTTCTTCTTTCTCCTCCTTCGTCCACTATTACTACTACAACTATTTCTTATTTTTCATCTACTTCTTCTTCTTCTTCTTCTTCTTCTTCGTCTTTCTACTTCTTCTCCTTATTCTTCCTCCAACTTCTTTTTGTTCTTCTTCTTTTTCTTCTTCTTTCTTCTTCCACTTTCTCTTTCTTCATCTTCTTTTTTCTTTCTTTTTCTTCTTCTTCTTTCATCTTCTTTCTTCTTCTTCTTCTTTCTTCTTGCTCTTCTTCTTTTTTTTTCTTCTTTCTTCTTGTTCTTCTTTCTTCTTTTTCTATATTAACCTTCTTTCTTCTTCTTCTTCTTTCTTTTTGCTCTTATTCTTATTTCTTATTCTTTCTTCTCGTTCTTTCATCTTCTTCTTTCTTCAATTTCATCTATCATCATCATCTTCTTCTTCTTCTTCAACTTTTTTCTTCCTCTTCTTTCTTCTTCTTTTTTCTCTTCTTCTTTCTTCTTCTTTTTCTTGTTCTTCTTTCTTCTTTCTTCTTTTTCTGTCTTCTCCTTTTTCTTTCTTCTTGTTTCTTCTTCTTTCATGTTTTTTTTCTCTTCTTCTTCATTCATCTTTTTTTCTTCTTCTTCTTCTTTCTCTACTTCTTCTTGATCATCTACTTCTCCTTCTTTCATATTTTTCTTCCTTTTCTTTCTACTTCTTCTTTTTCTACCATCTTCTTCCTCTTATTCTTTCTTCTGCTTCTTCTTTGTTTCTCTTTTTTCTTCATCCTTCTTCGTTTTCTTCTTCTTCTATCAGTTTTTTTTTCTTCTTCTTTCTTCTTCTTCTATCTATTTTTCTTTCTTCTTCTTCTTTCATTCTCTTTATCCTTTTATTTCATCATTTTCTTCCTCTTCTTCTTCTTTTTCCTCATCTTCTTCCTCTTCTTCTTCTCCTTTCTTCTTCTTCTTCTCTCTTCTTCTTCTTTCTCCATTCTTTTTCGTTCTTCTTCATTCTTCTTCAACTTTCTTCTTCTTTCTTCTTCTTCTTCTTCTTCTTCTTATTCTATTTCTTCCTCTTCTTCTTCTTCTTTTTTCTTCTTCTTCTTCTTCTTCTTTTTCTTTTTCTTCTTCTTCTTCGTTCTTCTTTTTCTTCTTCTTTTTCTTCTTTCTTCTTTTTCTACTACTACTTCTACTTCTTCCTACTTCTTCTTCTTCCTCTTTCTACTTCTTATTTCTATCCCTTCTTTGTTTTTCTTTCTTCTTCTTCTTCTTCTATCTTTTTCATCTTCTCTCTTCTTCTATGCTTTCTATTTCTTACTCTTCTTTATTCTTATTCTTCTTCATCATCTATTTTTTCTTCTTCTTCGTCTTCTCCTTCTACTTCTTTCTTCTACTTCTCCTTCTTCTTTCTTCTTTTTCTTCTTCTTCTTCTTCCTTCTTCTCCTTCTTTCTCTTTCCTCATCTTCTTTCTTCTTCTTCTTCTTCTTCTTCTACTTCTTCTTCTTCTTCTTCTTCTTTTTTATGATCATCTTCTTATTCTTATTCTTCTTCTTCTACAACTTTTTCTTGTTCTTCCTCTTCTTCTTCTTCTTCTTCTTCTTTCTTCTTCATCATTCTTCTTTCTGTTTCATCCTCTTCTTTCTTCTTCTTCTTCTTTCTTCTTCATCTTTTTTCTTCTTCTTCTTTCTTTTTCTACTTCTTCTACCATCTTCTTCCTCTTATTCTTTCTTCTACTTCTTTGTTCTTTTTTTTTTCTTCTTTCTTCGTTTTCCTCTTCTTCTGATTTTTTTTCTTCTTCTACTTCTTTTTTCTTCTTTCTTCTTCTTTCTTCTTCTTCTTTCTTCTTCTTCTTTCTTCTTCATCATCTTTCTTCTTCTCTCTTCTTCTTACTTCTTCTTCTTCTTCTTCTTCTTCTATTTCTTCCTCTTCTTCTTCTTCTTCCTTCTTCTTCTTCTTCTTCTTCTTCTTCTTCTTCTTTACTCTTATTCTTCTACTTCTTCTTCCTACTTCTTCTTCCTCTTTCATCTTCTTCTTTTTATCCCTTCTTGCTCTTTCTTCTTCTTCTTTCTTCTTCTTCTTCTTCTTCTTCTTCTTCTTCTTCTTCTTTTATCTTCTTCTTCTTCTCTCTTCTTCTTTCTTTTTCTATTTCTTATTCTTCTTTCTTCTTATTGTTCTTCTTCGTCTACTTTTTCTTCTTCTTCTTCTTCTTCTTCTTCTACTTCTTTCTCCTACTTCTCCTTCTTCTTTCGTTGTTTTCTTCTTCCTTCTTCTAATTCTTCCACTTTCTTCATCTTCTTTCTTCTTCTTCTTCTTTCTTCCTCTTTTTTGTTCTTCTTTTTTCTTCTTCTTCTTTCTTCTTCTTCTTCTTCTTCTTCTTCTTCTTCTTCTTCTTCTTCTTCTTTCTGGTTTTTCTTTCTTCTTCATCTTCTTTCTTTTTCTTCTTCTTCACCTCATTCTTCTTCTAATTCTTTTTTTCTTCCACTTCTTCTTCTTCTTCTTCTTCTTCTTCTTCTTTCTTCTTCTTCTCCTTCTTTCATCTTCTTCTTCTTGTTCTTCTTTTTCTTTTTCTTCTTCTTCTTCTTTCTTCTTCATCATCCTTCTTCTTCTTTCTTCCTCTTCTTTCTTCTTCGTCTTCTTCTTTC
>JAIUJO010001841.1:175000-187500 GCA_023846275.1 Vanilla planifolia
CCTCTTTCCTTCTTTCTTCTTCTTCTTCTTCTTCTTCTTCTTCGTCACCTTCTTTCTTCTTATTCTTCTTTCTTCTTCTTCTTTCCTCTTCTTTTTCTTTTTCTTTTTTGCTCCTCTTCAGCATCATCTTCTTCTTCTTTCTTCTTCTTCTTCTTTCTTCTTCTTCTTCTTCTCCTTCTTGTTCATCTTCTTCTTCTTCTTCTTTCTTCCTCTTTCATCTTCTTCTTCTTCTTTTTCTTTCTTCTTCTTCTTATCTTCTTCTTCATCTTAATCATCATCATCATCATCTTCTTCTTCTTTGTCTTCATTTATTCTTTCTTCTTCTTTCTCCGTCTTCTTTTTTCCTCTTCTTTCTTCTTCTTCTTCATTCTTCTTCTTCTTCTTCTTTCTTCTTCTTCTTTCTTTAGCTTTCTTCTTCTTCCTCTTCTTCTTTCTTCTTCTACTTCTTTATTCTTCGTTCTTCTTCTTCTTCTTCTTCTTCTTCTTCTTCCTCTTCTTCTTCTTCTTCATCTTCTTCATATGCTTATTCTTCTTCTTCTATCTCTTCTATTTCTTCTTCTTCTTCTTCTTCCTCTTCTTCTTATTCTTCTTCTACTTCTTCTTCTTCTTATTCTCCTTTCTTCTTCTTCTGCTTTCTTCTTTTTCTTGTTTATTCTTCTTCTTCTTTTTATCTTCTTGTTTCTTTTTTCTTCTTTTTTCCCTTCTTTGTTCTCCTTCTTCTTCTATTGCTTCGTCTTCTTTTTTTTCTTCTTCTTCTATCTTCTTCTTCTTCATCTTCTCGCCTTCTTCTTCTTCTTGTTCATCTTCTTGTCCTTCTTTCCTCTTCTTCTTCTTCTATTTAATGCTCTTCTCCTTTTTCTTCTTCTTCTTCTTTCTTCTTTCTTCTTTCTTCTTCTTCTTCTTTCTTGTTTTACTTCGTTGTTCTTGTTTGTTCTTCTACTTCTTCTTCTTCTTCTTTCATCTTCTTCTTTCTTTTTACTCTTCTTGCTTCATCTTCTTTCTTCTGATTCTTCTTTCTTCTTCTTCTTCTCCTACTTCTTCTTCTCCTTCTTTCTTCTTCTTCTTTCTTCTTTTTTTTTCTTCTTCTTTCTCATTTTTCTTTCTTTTTCTTTTTTTTCTTTCTTCTTCATTCTTCTTCTTCTTTTTTCATCTTCAATCTTCTTCTTTTTCCTCTGCTTCTTCTTCTTCCTCCTCTTCTTCTTCTTCTTCAATCTACTTCACCTTCTTCTTCTTCTTTTTCTTCTTTCTTCTTCTTTCGTCTTCTTCTTGTTCTTCCCTAATTTTCTTTCTTTTACTTCTTCTTCTGAAACATTTTCATCATCACCATCATCATCATCATCATCATCTTCTTCTTCTTCTTCTTCTTTCATCTTCTTCTCCGAATTCTTCTTCTTTCTTCTTCTTCTTCTTCTTCTTATCCTTCTTCTTCTTCCTTTTCATTCTTCTTCTTCTTCCTCTCCTTCTTCTTTTGCTTCTTCTTTCTTCTACTTCTTGTTCTTTGTCTACTTCATCTCTTCTTCATCTTCTTCTTCTTCTTCTTCAATTTCTTCCTCTTCTACTTTTCTTCTCCTTCTTCTTCATCTTCTTCTTCTTTCTTCTTCTTCTTCTCCATCTTCTTCTCCTTTCTTCTTCTTCTTCTTCTTCCTCTTTCTTCTTCTTATTCTTCTTCTTTCTTCTTCATCATTCTTATTCTTTCTTTTTATTCTTCTTTCATGTTCTTCTTTCTTCTTCTTCTTCCTATGCTTCTTCTCTTTTTCCTCTTCGTTTTCTTCTTCTTCTTGTTCTTCTTTCATCTTTTTTTCTAAATTTTTCATCTTTCTTCTTCTTCTTCTTCTTCTTCTTCTCTTTCTTCTTCTTCTTCCTTTTCTCTTCTTCTTCTTTCTTCTTCTTTCATCTGCTTCTTTCCTCTTTTACTTTTGTTTTCTTCTTCTTCTTGTTCCTCATCATCTTCTTCTTCTTCTTCGTTCTTCGTTCTTCGTTCTTCTTCTTTCTTCTAATTCATTCTTTCTCTTCTTTCTTCTTCTTCTTCTTTTTTCTATTTTGTTATTCTTCTGCTTTCTTTTTCTCTCTTCTTCTTTCTTTTTGATTTTTTTCTTCTTTTCGTTCTTTCTTTTTCTTTCTTCTTTTTCTTCTTCTTCTTTCTCCAACATTTTTCATCTTTTTTTCTTCTTCTTCTCCTACTTCTTTTACTTCATCTTCCTTTTCCCCATCATCATTATCTTCTTCTCCTTTTTCTTCTTTTTTCTTCTTCTTTGTTCTTCTTTTACTTCTTCTTCTATCTTCTACTTCTTCTACTTCTTCTTCTTCTTTCTACTTCTTGTTCTTCTCTTTCTTCTTTCTTCTCCTTTTTCTTTCTTTCTTCTTCTTCTTTCTTCTTCTTTCTTTTCAATCTTCTTTTATCCTCTTCTTTTTTCTTATTCTTCTTTCTTCTTCTTCTTCTTCTTCTTCTTCTTCGTCTTCTTTCTTCTTCTTCTTTCCTCTTCTTCTTTTTTGTTCTTCGTTCTCTTTTTTCTTTCTTTTTCTTCTTTTTCTTCCACTTCTTTTACATCTTCTTCTTCTTCTTCTTCTTCTTCTTTCTCCTTCTTTCTTCTTCTTCTTCTTTCTCCTTCTTTCTTCTTCTTCTTCTTCTTCTTCTTTCTTCTTCTTTCTTCTTCTTATTCTTCTTATTCGTCTACTTCTACTTCTTCTTCTTCTCCTTCTTCTTTCAACATCTTCTTCTTTCTTCTTTTTCTTTTTCTTCTTCTTTCTCCCTTTTCTTTCCATTTCTTATTCTTCTTTCTTCAACTTTATGCCTTTTCTTCTTCTTTTGTCTTCTTTCTTTTTCTTCTTCCTTTTCTTCTTCTTCCTCTTCTTCTTCTTCCTCTTCCTTTTTCTTCTTCTTCTTCTTTCCTCTTTTTCTTCTTTCTTCTTCTTGTTCTTCTTCTTCTTCGTTTTCTTTCTTGTTTTTCTTCTTTCTTATTCTTCTTTCTTCTTCTTTTTCTTCTTCTTCTCTGTCATTTTTATTTCTTCTTCTTCTTCTTCTTCTTCCTCTTCTTCTTCTCCTACTTTTTCTTTTTCTTCTTCTTCTTCCACTTCTTCTTTTTTTCTTATTCTTCTCGTTTCTTCTTCTTCTTATTGTTTTTTTTTCTTCTCCTTTCTTCTTCTTTTTCATTCTTCTACTCTCTACTTCCTCGACTTTATTCTTCTTCTTCTTTCCTCAGTTTGTTCTTTCTACTTCTTGTTCTTCTCCTTATTCTTTTCTCTTCTTCTTTCTTCTCATTCTTCTTCTTCTTTCTTCTTTCTTCTTTTTCTTTCTTCTTCCTCTTCTTTTTCTTCTTTCCTTTTCTTCTTCTTCTTCTTCTACTACTTCATTCCTCTTCTTCTTCTTCTTCTTCTTCTTCTTCTTTATTATTATTATTCTTCTTCTTTCTTTCTTCTTCTTCTTCTTTCTTCTTCTTTATTCTTGTTTTTTCTACTTCATTCTTCTTCTTCTTCTTGAATCATCTTTTATCTTATCTCTTCTTCTTCTTCTTCTTCTTCTTCTTCTTCTTCTTCTTCTTCATCTTCATCTTTTTCCACTTTTTCATCATCTTCCTTCTCTTCTTTTTCTTCTTCATCTTCTTTCTTTTTTCTTCATCTTTCTACTTCTTGTTTCTTCTTCAGTCATCTTTATCTTCTTCTTTCTTTTTCTTCTTCTTTGTTTCTTTACTTCTTTCTTCCTACTCTTCTTCGTTGTTCTTCTTTCTTCTTCTGTCTTCTTCTTCTTTCTTCTTCTTACTTCTTCTTCTTCTTCTACTTTTTCTTCTTCTTTCTTCTTTATCTTCTTCTTCTTCTTTTTCTTATTCTTTCTTCTACTTTTCCTTCCTCTACATTCTTCTTTTTCTTCTTCTTCTTCTTCTTTCTTCTTCTTTTTCATCTTCTTCTTCTTTTTCTTCTTTCTTCCTCTTCTTCTTTCCTCCTCGTCTTTCTTTTTCTTCTTCTTCTTTCTCCTTTTCTTCTTCTTCTTCTTCTTTCTTCTTCTTTCTTCTTCCTTTTCTTCCTCTTCTTCTTCCTCTTCTTCTTTTTCTTCTTTTTCTCCTTCTTTTTATTATTATGTTTCTTCTTCTTTATTCTTCTTCTTCTTCCTCTTCATTCTCCTTCTTCTTCTTTATTCTTCTTCTTCTTCCTCTTCATTCTCCTTCTTCTTTCATGTTCATCTTTCTTCTTCTTTTAACTTCTTTCTTCTTATTCTTTCTTCTTCTTCTTCTTCTTCTTCTTCTTCTTCTTTCTTCTTCTTCTTCTTTCTTCTTCTTTTAACTTCTTCTTTCTTCTTCTTCTTCTTCTTCTTCTTCTTCTTCTTAATTCTTTTTTTTCATCTTCTTCTTCTTCTTTCTTCTTCATTTATCTTCTTCCTTCTTCTTCTTCTTCTTCTTCTTCTTCTTTTCATCTTCTTCTTCTTCTTTTTCTTCTTCTTCTTCTTCTTTATTCGTCATCTTTCTTCTTCTTTAATCTTTATCTTCTCCTTTCTTTTTCTTCCTCTTTCTTCTTTTGCTTTTTTCTTCTTACTCTTCTTCTTCATTCTTCTTCTTTCTTCTTCATCTTTCTTCTTCTTCTTCTTCTTTTTCTTCTTCTTCTTTTTATCCTTTCTTTTTTTCTTCTTCTTCTTCTTTCTTCTTTTTCATCTTCTTCTTCTTCTTTCTTCTGCTTTCTTTCCCTTCTTCTTTCCTCCTCTTCTTTCTTCATCTTCTTTTCTCTTCTTCTTTCTTCTTTTTCTTCTTCTTTGGTTTATTTTCTTTCATTTTCTTCATATTCTTCTTTCTTTTTCTTTCTTCTTCCTCTTCTTCTTCTTCTTCTTGTTTCATTCTCTTTGTTCTTCTTCCTCTTTCTTTTCTTCATTTTCTTCTTCTTCTATTTTCTTCTTCTTTCTCCTCCTTCTTCTTCCACTACTACTACTACAACTATTTCTTATTCTTCTTCTACTTCTTCTTCTTCTTCGTCTTTCTACTTCTTCTCCTTATTCTTCCTTCAACTTCTTTTTGTTCTTCTTCTTTTTCTTTTTCTTTCTTCTTCCACCTTCTCTTTCTTCATCTTCTTTCTTCTTTCTTTTTCTTCTTCTTCTTTCATCTTCTTTCTTCTTCTTGTTCTTTCTTCTTGCTCTTCTTCTTTTTTCTTCTTCTTTCTTCTTGTTCTTCTTTCTTTTTTTTCTATATTAACCTTCTTTCTTCTTCTTCTTCTTTCTTTTTGCTCTTATTCTTATTTCTTATTCTTTCTTCTCGTTCTTTCATCTTCTTCTTTCTTCATCTTCATCTATCATCATCATCTTCTTCTTCTTCTTGAACTTCTTTCTTCCTCTTCTTTCTTCTTCTTTTATCTCTTCTTCTTTCTTCTTCTTTTTCTTGTTCTTCTTTCTTCTTTCTTCTTTTTCTGTCTTCTCCTTTTTCTTTCTTCTTGTTTCTTCTTCTTTCATCTTTTTTTTCTCTTCTTCTTCATTCATCTTTTTTTCTTCTTCTTCTTCTTTCTCTACTTCTTGATCTTCATCTACTTCTCCTTCTTCTTCTTTCTTATTTTTCTTCCTTTTCTTTCTACTTCTTCTTCTTCTACCATCTTCTTCCTCTTATTCTTTCTTCTGCTTCTTCTTTGTTCCTCTTTTTTCTTCATCCTTCTTCGTTTTCTTCTTCTTCTATCAGTTTTTCTTTCTTCTTCTTCTTCTTCTTCTTTCTTCTTCTTTCTTCTTCTTCTTTCATTCTCTTTATCCTTCTATTTCATCATTTTCTTCCTCTTCTTCTTCTTTTTCTTCATCTTCTTCCTCTTCTTCTTCTCCCTTCTTCTTCTTCTTCTCACTTCTTCTTCTTTCTCCATTCTTTTTTGTTCTTCTTCATTCTTCTTCAACTTTCTTCTTCTTTCTTCTTCTTGTTCTTCTTCTTCTTATTCTATTTCTTCCTCTTCTTCTTCTTCTTTCTTCTTCTTCTTCTTCTTCTTCTTTTTCTTCTTCTTCTTCTTTCTTTTTCTTATTCTTTTTCTTCTTTCTTCTTCTTCTTCTACTACTTCTACTTCTTCCTACTTCTTCCTCTTCCCCTTTCTTATTCTTATTTCTATCCCTTCTTTGTTTTTCTTTCTTCTTCTTCTTCTTCTATCTTTTTCTTCTTCTCTCTTCTTCTATGTTTTCTATTTCTTACTCTTCTTTATTCTTATTCTTCTTCATCATCTATTTTTTATTCTTCTTCGTCTTCTCCTTCTACTTCTTTCTTCTACTTCTCCTTCTTCTTTCTTCTTTTTCTTCTTCTTCTTTTTTATGATCATCTTCTTATTCTTATTCTTCTTCTTCTACTACTTTTTCTTGTTCTTCCTCTTCTTCTTCTTCTTCTTCTTCTTCTTTCTTCTTCATCATTCTTCTTCCTGTTTCATCCTCTTCTTTCTTCTTCTTCTTCTTCTTTCTTCTTCATCTTTTTTCTTCTTCTTCTTTCTTTTTCTACTTCTTCTTCTTCTACCATCTTCTTCCTCTTATTCTTTCTTCTACTTCTTCTTTGTTCCTATTTTTTCTTCTTCTTTCTTCGTTTTCCTCTTCTTCTGATTTTCTTTCTTCTTCTACTTCTTTCTTCTTCTTTGTTCTTCTTTCTTCTTCTTCTTTCTTTTTCTTCATCTTTCTTCTTCTCTCTTCTTCTTACTTCTTCTTCTTCTTCTTCTTCTTCTTCTTCTCCTTCTTCTTTCATCTTCTTCTTCTTCTTCTTCTTCTTCTTTTTCTTTTTCTTCTTCTTTTTCTTTCTTCTTCATCAATCTTCTTCTTCTTTCTTCCTCTTCTTTCTTCTTCGTCTTCTTCTTTCTTCTTCATCTTTTTTCTTCTACTTCTTTCCTCTTCTTCATTCTTCTTCTTTTTCTTTCTTCTTCTTTTTCTTTCTTCTTTTACTTCTTTGTTCTTCTTTCTTCTTCTATTCTTCTTCTTACATTTTCTTTCTTCATCTTCCTCTTCTTTTTCTTCTTCTTTTTCTTCTTCTTCTTCTTCTTCTTCTTCAATTTCTTCTTCTCCTTTCTTCTACTTCTTCTATATTCTTCTTCTAATTTCTTCTACTTCTGCTTTCTACTTCTTTCTTCCTTTTTCTTCTTCTTCTTTCTTCCTCTTTCCTCTTCTATCTTCTTCTTCTTCTTTCTTCTTTCTTCTTCTTCTTCTTTTTCTTTTTCTTCTTTCTTTTTATTCTTCTTTCATCTTCTTCTTTCTTCTTCCTCTTCGTTCTTCTTCTTCTTATTCTTCTTCTTCTCATTCATTCTTCTTCTCCTTTCTTCTTCAACATCCTTTTTATTCCTCTTCTTTCTCATTCTTCATTCTCTTTCTCCTTCTTTTTTCTTCTTTTTTTTTCTTCTTTATTCATCTTTCTTCTACATCTTCCTCTACTTCTTCTTCTTAGTCCTCTTCTTCTTCTTCTTTTTTCTTCTTCTTCTTCTTCTTTATTCTTTCTTTTTCTTCTTCTTCTTCTTCTTCTTCTTCTTCTTTTCCTCTTCTTCATCTTATTATTCTACTTCTTCTTTTTCTTCTTCTTCATCATCTTCTTCTAGTTCTACTTCTTGTTTCTTCTTCTTCTTTTTCTTCTTCATTTTTCTTCTTATTTCTTCTTCTTCTTCTTTCTTCTGTTATCTTCTTCTTTCTCCTTCTTTTTCTTTCTTCTTCTTCTTTCTTCTTCTTCTTCTTCCTTCTCCCCTCTTTTTCTTCTTCTTCTTTCTTCTTCTTCTTCTTTCTTCTTTGCTTTCTTCTTCTTCTTCTTTCTTCTTCTTAATCTCTCTTCTTCTTTCTTCTTCTTCTTCTTCTTCTTCTTCTTCTTCTTTTTCTTCTTCGTCTTCATCATCTTCTTCTTCTCCTTTCTTCTACTTCTTTCTTCCTCTTCTTGTTTCTTTTTGTTTCTTCTTCTTCTTCTATCTTCTTCTTTCCTCTTCTTTTTTCTTCCTCCCCTTCTTCTTCTTCTTCTATTCCTTCCACTTCTTTTTCTTCTTCTTCTTCTTCTTTCCTCTTCTTCTTCTTCCTCTCTGTCTTCTTCTTCTTCTTCTTCTTCTTCTTATTCCTTTTCTTCTAGTTCCTCTTCTTCTTCTTCTTTTTCTTCTTCTTCTTCTTTCTTGTTCTTCTTCTTTCTTTCCCTTCTTTCTTCTTCTTCTTTCACCTTCTTCTTCTTTCTTCTTCTTCTTCTATTATCTTCTATTTTCTTCTTCTTCTACTTTTTCTGCCTCTTCTTTCTTTTTCTTTCTTCTTATTTCCTCTTCTTTTTCTTCCTCTTCTTCTTTCTTCATCTTTCTTCTTCTTCTTCTTCTTCTTCTTCATCTTTCTTCTTCATCATCTTCTTCTTCTACTTGTTCTTCTTCTTCTTCTTTCTTCTTCTTCTCCTTCTTCTTCTTTCTTATTCTTCTTCTTCTTCTTCCTCTTTCTTCTTCTTCTTCTTCATTCTTCTTTTTCTTCTTTCTTTTTTTTCTTTCTTTTTAATCTTCTTTCATCATCTTCTTTCTTTTTAATCTTGTTCTTCATTCCTTTTCTTCTACTTCTTCTTCTTCTTCTTCTTCTCCTTCTTTCTTCTTGTTAATCCTTCTTCTTCTTTTTTATTATTCTTCTTTCTCTTTTTTCTGTCTTTTTCTTCTTCTTCTTTCTTCTTCTTTCATCTTCTTCTACTTGTCTTCTTCTTCCTCTACTTCTTTTTCGTCCTCTTCTTCTTCTTCTTCCTTTATCTTCTTCCTCTTATTATTATTCTTCTTCTTCTCCTTTCTTTGTCTTTCTTATTCTTCTTCTTCTTCTTCATCTACTTTTTCTTTGTCTTCTACTTCTACTTCATCACGATCATCATCATCTTCTTCTTCTTTTTCTTCTTCTTTTTTCTATCTTCTTCTTCTTTCTTCTTCTTCTTATTTCTTGTTTCTTCTTCTTCTTCTTCTTCTTCTTCTTCTATTTCTTGCTCTTCTTTTTCTTGTTCTTCGTGTACTTTCTTCTTCTTCTTCTTCCTCTTCACCTTCTTCTTCTTCTTCATTTTCATCAAGTTCTTCTTTTTTCTTCTTTTTTCTTCTTCTTCTTCTTCTTCTTCTTCTTTCTTTTTCTTCTTCTTTCTTTCCCTTCTTTCTTCTTTTTCTTATTTCATCCTCTTCTTCTTTCTTCATCTTTCTTCTTTTTCTTCTTCTTCTTCTTCCTTCATCTTTCTTCCTCTTTTTCTTCTTCTTCTTCTTTTTTTTCTTCTTTTATCTTCTTCTTCTTCTTCATCTTCGCCTTCTTCTTCTTCTTGTTCATCTTCGTGTTCTTCTTTCCTCTTCTTCTTCTTATATTTCTTGCTCTTCTTCTTCTTCTTCTTCATCATCTTTCTTCTTCTTCTTCTTCTCCTTCTTCTTCTTCTTCTTCTTTCTCGTTTTACTTCGTTGTTCTTGTTTGTTCTTCTATTTCTTCTTCTTCTTCTTCTTTCATCTTCTTCTTTCTTTTTACTCTTCTTACATCTTCTTCTTTCTTCTTGTTCTTCTTCCTTCTTCTATTTCTCCTAATTCTTCTTCTCCTTCTTTCTACTTCTTCTTTCTTCTTCTTCTTTTATCTTCTTCTTTCTCATTTTTTTTTCTTTTTCTTTTTCTTCTTTCTTCTTCATTCTTCTTCTTCTTCTTTTTTCGTCTTCAATCTTCTTCTTTTTCCTCTGCTTCTTCTTCTTCCTCCTCTTCTTCCTCATCTTCTTCAATCTTCTTTCTCCTTCTTCTTCTTCTTCTTCTACTTCTTCTTCTTCTTTCTTCTTCTTTCTTCTTCTTCTTGTTATTCCGTTTTTTTTTCTTTCTTCTACTTCTTCTTCTTCTTCTTCTACTTCTTCTAAAACATCTTCATCGTCACTATCATCATCTTCTTCTTCATCTTCTTCTTCTTCTTCTTCTTTCATCTTCTTCTCCGAATTCTTCTTCTTTCTTCTTCTTCTTCTTCTTATCCTTCTTCGTCTTTCTCTTCATTCTTCTTCTTGTCTTTCTTCTTCTTCTTCTTTATTCTTCTTCTTCTTCTCCTTCTTCGTCTTGTTCTTTATGCTTCTTCTTCTTTCTTCTTCTTCTTCTTTCATCTTTTCCTTCTTTCTCTTCTTTTTTTTGTTGTTCTTCTTCTTCTTCCTCTTCTTTCTTCTTCTTCTTTCTTCTTCCTTTTGACCTTTTTCTTTCTTCTTCTTCTTCTTTCTCCTACTTTCTTCTTCTTCTTCTTCTTTTTCCTCATCATCTTATTCTTCTTGCTCTTCTTCTTTCTTCTTTTACTTTTTCTTCTTCTACTTTTTCTTCTTCTTCTTCTTTTTCTGCTTCTTTCTTCTACTTCATCATCTACTTCTTGTTCTTTGTCTAGTTCATCTCTTCTCCATCTTCTTCTCCTTTCTTCTTCTTTTTCTTCTTCTTCCTCTTTCTTCTTTTTCTGATTCTTCTTCTATCTTCTTCATCATTCTTCTTCTTCTTTCTTTTTATTCTTCTTTCATCTTCTTGCTTTCTTCTTCTTCTTCCTATGCTTCTTCTTTTTCTTCCTCTTCGTTTTCTTCTTCTTCTACTTCTTTCATCTTTTTCTCTAAATTTTTCTTCTTTCTTCTTCTTCTTCTTCTTCTTCTTCTTCTCCTTCTTCTTTCTTTTCTTTTCTTCTTCTTTCTTTTTCTTCTTACATCTTCTTCTTTCCTCTTTTACTTTTGTTTTTTTCTTCTTCTTGTTCCTCATCATCTTCTTCTTCTTCTTCGTTCTTCATTCTTCTTCTTTCTTCTACTTCATTCTTTCTCTTCTTTCTTCTTCTTCTTTCATCATCTTCTTCTTTTTTTATTCTTCTTCTTCTTCTTTCTTCTATTTTTTTCTTCTTCTTCTGCTTTCTTTTTCTCTCTTCTTCTTTCTTGATTTTTTTCTTCTTCTCCTTCTTTCTTTTTCTTTCTTCTTTTTCTTCTTCTTCTTCTTTCTTCAACGTTCTTCATTTTTTTTTCTTCTTCTTCTCCTTCTTCTTATACTTCATCTTCCTCTTCCCCATCATCATTATCTTCTTCTTCTTTTTTCTACTTCATCTTCTTCTACTTTTGTCTTCTTCTTCTTCTATCTTCTACTTCATCTTCTTCTTCTTTCTACTTCTTGTTCTTCTTATTCTTCTTTCTTCTCCTTTTTCTTTCTTTCTTCTTCTTCTTTCTTGTTCTTCTTTCTTTTTAATCTTCTTTTATCCTCTTCTTTTTTTCTTATTCTTCTTTCTTCTTTCTTCTTCTTCTTCTTCTTCTTCTTCGCCTTCATTCTTCTTCTTTCCTCTTCTTCTTTTTTGTTCTTCTTCGTTCTCCTTTTTCATTCTTTTTCTTCTTTTTCTTCCACTTCTTCTACATCTTCTTCTTCTTCTTCTTCTTCTTCTTCCTCTTTCTTCTTCTTATTTCTTCCTCTTCTTCTTTGTTCTTCTTCTTTCTTCTTCTTCATTTCTCTTCTTCTTCTTCTTCTTCTTCTTTCTTCTTTTTATCCAAATTCTTTTTCTTTTTTCTAATTGTTCTTCTTCTTCTTCCTCTTTCTTCTTCTTCTTCTTCTTCTTATTTCTCTTTCTTGTACTCGTTCTTCTTCTTCTTCCTCTTCTTCTTCTTGTTTCTTCTTCTTCTTCTTCTTCTTTCTTCTTCTTTCTTCTTCTTTCTTCTCTCCTCTTTCCTTCTTTCTTCTTCTTCTTCTTCGTCACCTTCTTTCTTCTTCTTCTTTCCTCTTCTATTTTTTTTCTTTTTCTCTCCTCTTCAGCATCATCATCTTCTTCTTCTTTCTTCTTCTTCTTCTTTCCTCTTCTTCTTCTTTCTTCTTCTTCTTCTTCTTTCTTCCTCTTTCATCTTCTTCTTTCTTATTTTCTACTTCCTTCTTCTTCTTGTTCTTCTTGTTTTTCTTTCTTCTTCTTCTTATCTTCTTCTTCATCTTCTTCATCATCATCATCTACTTGTTCTTTTTCTTCTTCTTTATCTTCGTTTAATTCTTTCTTCTTCTTTCCCTTGTTTTTCATCCTTCTTCTTTCTTCGTCTTCTTTTTTCCACTTCTTTCTTCTTCTTCTTCTTTCTTTAGCTTTCTTCTTCTTCCTCTTCTTCTTTCTTCTTCTTTCTTCTTCTACTTTATTCTTCATTTTTCTTCTTCTTCTACTTCTTCTTCTTCTTCCTCTTCTTCTTCTTCATCATCTTCTTCATATGCTTATTCTTCTTCTTCTATCTCTTCTACTTCTTCTTCTTCTTCTTCTTCCTCTTCTTCTTATTCTTCTTCTACTTCTTCTTCTTCTTCTCCTTTCTTCTTCTTCTTCTGCTTTCTTCTTTTTCTTGTTTATTCTTCTTCTTCTTTTTATCATCTTGTTTCTTTTTTCTTCTTTTTTTCCCTTCTTTGTTCTTCTTCTTCTTCTTCTTCTTCTATTGCTTCGTCTTCTTCTTTTTTTTCTTCTTCTTCTATCTTCTTCTTCTTCATCATCTTCGCCTTCTTCTTCTTCTTGTTCATCTTCTTGTTCTTCTTTCCTCTTCTTCTTCTTCTATTTCATGCTCTTCTCCTTTTTCTTCTTCTTCTTTCTTCTTTCTTCTTTTACTTCGTTGTTCTTGTTTGTTCTTGTACTTCTTCTT
>JAIUJO010001841.1:190000-197500 GCA_023846275.1 Vanilla planifolia
CTTCTTTCTTCGTCATCTTTCTCCTTCTTTAATCTTTATCTTCTCCTTTCTTTTTCTTCCTCTTTCTTCTTTTGCTTTTTTCTTCTTACTCTTCTTCTTCATTCTTCTTCTTTCTTCTTCATCTTTCTTCTTCTTTCTTCTTCTTCTTCTTCTTCTTCTTTTTCTTCTTCTTCTTTTTATCCTTTCTTTTTTTCTTCTTCTTCTTCTTTCTTCTTTTTCATCTTCTTCTTCTTCTTTCTTCTGCTTTCTTTCCCTTCTTCTTTCCTCCTCTTCTTTCTTCATCTTCTTTTCTCTTCTTCTTTCTTCTTTTTCTTTTTCTTTTGGTTTATTTTCTTTCATTTTCTTCATATTCTTCTTTCTTTTTCTTTCTTCTTCCTCTTCTTCTTCTTTTTCTTTCATTCTCTTTGTTCTTCTTCCTCTTTCTTTTCTTCATTTTCTTCTTCTTCTATTTTCTTCTTCTTTCTCCTCCTTCCTCTTCCACTACTACTACTACAACTATTTCTTATTCTTCTTCAACTTCTTCTTCTTCTTCTTCGTCTTTCTACTTCTTCTCCTTATTCTTCCTTCAACTTCTTTTTGTTCTTCTTCTTTTTCTTTTTCTTTCTTCTTCCACCTTCTCTTTCTTCATCTTCTTTCTTCTTTCTTTTTCTTCTTCTTCTTTCATCTTCTTTCTTCTTTTTTCTTCTTCTTTTTTCTTGTTCTTCTTTCTTCTTTTTCTATATTAACCTTCTGTCTTCTTCTTCTTCTTTCTTTTTGCTCTTATTCTTATTTCTTATTCTTTCTTCTCGTTCTTTCATCTTCTTCTTTCTTCATCTTCATCTATCATCATCATCTTCTTCTTCTTCTTCAACTTCTTTCTTCCTCTTCTTTCTTCTTCTTTTATCTCTTCTTCTTTCTTCTTCTTTTTCTTGTTCTTCTTTCTTCTTTCTTCTTTTTCTGTCTTCTCCTTTTTCTTTCTTCTTGTTTCTTCTTCTTTCATCTTTTTTTTCTCTTCTTCTTCATTCATCTTTTTTTCTTCTTCTTCTTCTTTCTCTACTTCTTCTTGATCTTCATCTACTTCTCCTTCTTCTTCTTTCTTATTTTTCTTCCTTTTCTTTCTACTTCTTTTTCTTCTACCATCTTCTTCCTCTTATTCTTTCTTCTGCTTCTTCTTTGTTCCTCTTTTTTCTTCATCCTTCTTCGTTTTCTTCTTCTTCTATCAGTTTTTCTTTCTTCTTCTTCTTCTTCTTCTTTCTTCTTCTTTCTTCTTCTTTCTTCTTCTTCTATCAATTTTTCTTTCTTCTTCTTCTTTCTTCTTTCTTCTTCTTCTTCTTCTTTCATTCTCTTTATCCTTCTATTTCATCATTTTCTTCCTCTTCTTCTTCTTTTTCTTCATCTTCTTCCTCTTCTTCTTCTCCCTTCTTCTTCTTCTCTCTTCTTCTTCTTTCTCCATTATTTTTCGTTCTTCTTCATTCTTCTTCAACTTTCTTCTTCTTTCTTCTTCTTCTTCTTCTTATTCTATTTCTTCCTCTTCTTCTTCCTCTTTCTTCTTCTTCTTCCTTCTTCTTCTTTCTTCTTCTTTCTTCTTCTTCTTCTTTCTTCTTCTTTCTTCTTCTTCTTCTTCTTTCATTCTCTTTATCCTTCTATTTCATCATTTTCTTCCTCTTCTTCTTCTTTTTCTTCATCTTCTTCCTCTTCTTCTTCTCCCTTCTTCTTCTTCTCTCTTCTTCTTCTTTCTGCATTATTTTTCGTTCTTCTTCATTCTTCTTCAACTTTCTTCTTCTTTCTTCTTCTTCTTCTTCTTCTTATTCTATTTCTTCCTCTCCTTCTTCTTCTTTCTTCTTCTTCTTCTTCTTTTTCTTTTTCTTCTTCTTCTTCTTCTTCTTTCTTCTTTTTCTTTTTTTTTCTTCTTCTTCTACTACTTCTACTTCTTCCTACTTCTTCTTCTTCCTCTTTCTTCTTCTTATTTCTATCCCTTCTTTGTTTTTCTTTCTTCTTGTTCTTCTTCTATCTTTTTCTTCTTCTCTCTTCTTTTATGTTTTCTCTTTCTTACTCTTCTTTATTCTTATTCTTCTTCATCATCTATTTTTTCTTCTTCTTCGTCTTCTCCTTCTACTTCTTTCTTCTACCTCTCCTTCTTCTTTCTTCTTTTTCTTCTTCTTCTTCTTCCTTCTTCTCCTTCTTTCTCTTTCCTCATTTTCTTTCTTCTTCTTCTTCTTCTTCTTCTTTTTTATGATCATCTTCTTATTCTTATTCTTCTTCTTCTACTACTTTTTCTTGTTCTTCCTCTGCTTCTTCTTCTTCTTCTTCTTTCTTCTTCATCATTCTTCTTCCTGTTTCATCCTCTTCTTTCTACTTCTTTTTCTTCTTTCTTCTTCATCTTTTTTCTTCTTTCTTTTTCTACTTCTTCTTCTTCTACCATCTTCTTCCTCTTATTCTTTCTTCTCTTCTTCATCTTCATTCTCCTTCTTCTTTCAGGTTCATCTTTCTTCTTCTTTTAACTTCTTTCTTCTTATTCTTTCTTCTTCTTCTTCTTCTTCTTCTTCTTCTTCTTTCTTCTTCTTCTTTTAACTTCTTCTTTCTTCTTCTTCTTCTTCTTCTTCTTCTTCTTCTTCTTTCTTCTTTTTTTTCATCTTCTTCTTCTTCTTTCTTCTTCATTTATCTTCTTCCTTCTTCTTCTTCTTCTTCTTCTTCTTCTTTTCATCTTCTTCTTCTTCTTTTTCATCTTCTTCTTCTGCTTTCTTCGTCATCTTTCTTCTTCTTTAATCTTTATCTTCTCTTTTCTTTTTCTTCCTCTTTCTTCTTTTGCTTTTTTCTTCTTACTCTTCTTCTTCATTCTTCTTCATTCTTCTTCATCTTTCTTCTTCTTTCTTCTTCTTCTTCTTCTTCTTCTTCTTTTCTTCTTCTTTTTATGCTTTCTTTTTTTCTTCTTCTTCTTCTTTCTTCTTTTTCATCTTCTTCTTCTTCTTTCTTCTGCTTTCTTTCCCTTCTTCTTTCGTCCTCTTCTTTCTTCATCTTCTTTTCTCTTCTTCTTTCTTCTTTTTCTTCTTCTTTTGGTTTATTTTCTTTCATTTTCTTCATATTCTTCTTTCTTTTTCTTTCTTCTTCCTCTTCTTCTTCTTCTTCTTCTTTCATTCTCTTTGTTCTTCTTCCTCTTTCTTTTCTTCATTTTCTTCTTCTTCTATTTTCTTCTTCTTTCTCCTCCTTCTTCCACTACTACTACTACAACTATTTCTTATTCTTCTTCTACTTCTTCTTCTTCTTCTTCGTCTTTCTACTTCTTCTCCTTATTCTTCCTTCAACTTCTTTTTGTTCTTCTTCTTTTTCTTTTTCTTTCTTTTTCCACCTTCTCTTTCTTCATCTTCTTTCTTCTTTCTTTTTCTTCTTCTTCTTTCATCTTCTTTCTTCTTCTTGTTCTTTCTTCTTGCTCTTCTTCTTTTTTCTTCTTCTTTCTTCTTGTTCTTCTTTCTTCTTGTTCTTCTGTCTTCTTTTTCTATATTAACCTTCTTTCTTCTTCTTCTTCTTTCTTTTTGCTCTTATTCTTATTTCTTATTCTTTCTTCTCGTTCTTTCATCTTCTTCTTTCTTCATCTTCATCTATCATCATCATCTTCTTCTTCTTCTTGAACTTCTTTCTTCCTCTTCTTTCTTCTTCTTTTATCTCTTCTTCTTTCTTCTTCTTTTTCTTGTTCTTCTTTCTTCTTTCTTCTTTTTCTGTCTTCTCCTTTTTCTTTCTTCTTGTTTCTTCTTCTTTCATCTTTTTTTTCTCTTCTTCTTCATTCATCTTTTTTTCTTCTTCTTCTTCTTGATCTTCATCTACTTCTCCTTCTTCTTCTTTCTTATTTTTCTTCCTTTTCTTTCTACTTCTTCTTCTACCATCTTCTTCCTCTTATTCTTTCTTCTGCTTCTTCTTTGTTCCTCTTTTTTCTTCATCCTTCTTCGTTTTCTTCTTCTTCTATCAGTTTTTCTTTCTTCTTCTTCTTCTTTCTTCTTCTTTCTTCTTCTTCTATCTATTTTTCTTTCTTCTTCTTCTTCTTTCTTCTTCTTTCTTCTTCTTCTTCTTCTTTCATTCTCTTTATCCTTCTATTTCATCATTTTCTTCCTCTTCTTCTACTTTTTCTTCATCTTCTTCCTCTTCTTCTTCTCCCTTCTTCTTCTCTCTTCTTCTTCTTTCTCCATTATTTTTCGTTCTTCTTCATTCTTCTTCAACTTTCTTCTTCTTTCTTCTTCTTCTTCTTCTTCTTCTTATTCTATTTCTTCCTCTTCTTCTTCTTCTTTCTTCTTCTTCTTCTTCTTCTTTTTCTTTTTCTTCTTCTTCTTCTTTCTTCTTTTTCTTCTTCTTTTTCTTCTTCTTCTACTACTTCTACTTCTTCCTACTTCTTCTTCTTCCTCTTTCTTCTTCTTATTTCTATCCCTTCTTTGTTTTTCTTTCTTCTTCTTCTTCTTCTATCTTTTTCTTCTTCTCTCTTCTTCTATGTTTTCTATTTCTTACTCTTCTTTATTCTTATTCTCCTTCATCATCTATTTTTTCTTCTTCTTCGTCTTCTCCTTCTACTTCTTTCTTCTACTTCTCCTTCTTCTTTCTTCTTTTTCTTCTTCTTCTTCTTCCTTCTTCTCCTTCTTTCTCTTTCCTCATCTTCTTTCTTCTTCTTCTTCTTCTTCTTCTTCTTCTTTTTTATCATCTTCTTATTCTTATTCTTCTTCTTCTACTACTTTTTCTTGTTCTCTTCTTCTTCTTCTTCTTCTTCTTTCTTCTTCATCATTCTTCTTCCTGTTTCATCCTCTTCTTTCTTCTTCTTCTTCTTCTTTCTTCTTCATCTTTTTTCTTCTTCTTCTTTCTTTTTCTACTTCTTCTTCTTCTACCATCTTCTTCCTCTTATTCTTTCTTCTACTTCTTCTTTGTTCCTATTTTTTCTTCTTTTTTCATTTTCCTCCTCTTCTGATTTTCTTTCTTCTTCTACTTCTTTCTTCTTCTTTCTTCTTTCTTCTTCTTCTTTCTTCTTCTTCATCTTTCTTCTTCTCTCTTCTTCTTACTTCTTCTTCTTCTTCTTCTATTTCTTCCTCTTCCTCTTCTTCTTCCTTCTTCTTCTTCTTCTTCTTCTTCTTCTTCTTCTTCTTTTTCTTCTTCTTCTTCTTCTTCTTCTTCTTTACACTTATTCTTCTACTTCTTCTTCTTCCTACTTCTTCTTCTTCCTCTTTCATCTTCTTTTTATCCCTTATTGCTCTTTCTTCTTCTTCTTTCTTCTTCTTCTTCTTCTTCTTCTTCTTCTACTTCTTTCTCCTACTTCTCTTTCTTCTTTCGTTGTTTTCTTCTTCCTTCTTCTAATTCTTCCACTTTCTTCATCTTCTTTCTTCTTCTTCTTCTTTCTTCCTCTTTTTTGTTCTTCTTCTTTTTTCTTCTTCTTCTTTCTTCTTGTTCTTCTTCTTCTTCTTTCTAGTTTTTCTTTCTTCTTCATCTTCTTTCTTTTTCTTCTTCTTCATTCTTTTATTTTTCTTCTTCTTGTTCTACTTCTTCACCTCATTCTTCTTCTAATTCTTTTTTTCTTCCACTTCTTCTTCTTCTTCTTCTTCTTTCTTCTTCTTCTCCTTCTTCTTTCATCTACTTCTTCTTCTTGTTCTTCTTTTTCTTTTTCTTCTTCTTCTTCTTTCTTCTTCATCATTCTTCTTCTTCTTTCTTCCTCTTCTTTCTTCTTCGTCTTCTTCTTTCTTCTTCATCTTTTTTCTTCTACTTCTTTCCTCTACTTCATTCTTCTTTTTTTTCTTTCTTTTTCTTTCTTCTTCTTTCTTCTTTTACTTCTTTGTTCTTCTTTCTTCTTCTATTCTTCTTCTTACATTTTCTTTCTTCATCTTCCTCTTCTTTTTCTTCTTCTTCTTCTTCTTCTTCTTTTTCTTCTTCTTCTTTTTTTTTTCCTTCTTCTTCTTGTTCTAATGCCTATTCTTCTTCTTATTCCTCTTATTATTATTCTTCTTCTTCTTCTTCTTCTTCATTTTCTTCTTCTCCTTTCTTCTACTTCTTCTATCTTCTTCTTCTAATTTCTTCTACTTCTGCTTTCTTCTTCTTTCTTCCTTTTTCTTCTTCTTCTTTCTTCCTCTTTCCTCTTCTATCTTCTTCTTCTTTCTTCTTCTTCTTCTTCTTCTTTTTCTTCTTTCTTTTTATTCTTCTTTCATCTTCTTCTTATTCTTCTTCATCTCATTCTTTCTTCTTCTCCTTTCTTCTTCAACTTCCTGTTTATTCCTCTTTTTTCTCGTTCTTCTTTCTCTTTCTCCTTCTTTTTTCTTCTTTTTTTTTCTTCTTCGTTATTCATCTTTCTTCTACATCTTCCTCTACTTCTTCTTCTTAGTCCTCTTCTTCTTCTTCTTCTTTTTTCTTCTTCTTCTTCTTCTTCTTTCTTCTTTTCCTCTTCTTCATCTTATTATTTTACTTCTTCTTTTTCTTCTTCATCATCATCTTCTTCTAGTTCTACTTCTTGTTTCTTCTTCTTTTTCTTCTTCATTTTTCTTCTTATTTCTTCTTCTTCTTCTTTCTTCTGTTATCTTCTTCTTTCTCCTTCTTTTTCTTTCTTATTCTTCTTATTCTTCTTTCTTCTTCTTCTTCTTAATCCCTCATCTTCTTTCTTCTTCTTCTTCTTTCTTCTTCTGAATCTCTCTTCTTCTTTCTTCTTCTTCTTCTTCTTCTTCTTCTTCTTCTTTTTCTTCTTCGTCTTCATCATCTTCTTCTTCTCCTTTCTTCTACTTCTTCTTTCTTCTTCTTCTTTCTTCCTCTTCTTGTTTCTTTTTGTTTCTTCTTCTTCTTCTATCTTCTTCTTTCCTCTTCCTTTTTCTTCCTCCCCTTCTTCTTCTTCTTCTATTCCTTCCACTTCTTTTTCTCCTTCTTCTTCTTCCTCTCCGTCTTCTTCTTCTTCTTCTTCGTCCTCATCCTCGTTAACTTCTTCTTCTTCTTATTCCTTTTCTTCTAGTTCCTCTTCTTCTTCTTCTTTTTCTTCTTCTTATTCTTTCTTGTTCTTCTTCTTTCTTTCCCTTCTTTCTTCTTCTTCTTTCACCTTCTTCTTCTTTCTTCTTCTTCTTCTATTATCTTCTATTTTCATCTTCTACTTTTTCTTCCTCTTCTTTCTTTTTCTTTCTTCTTCTTTCCTCTTCTTTTTCTTCCTCTTCTTCTTTCTTCATCTTTCTTCTTCTTCTTCTTCTTCTTCATCTTTCTTCTTCATCATCTTCTTCTTCTACTTGTTCTTCTTCTTCTTCTTTCTTCTTCTTCTCCTTCTTCTTCTTTCTTATTCTTCTTCTTCTTCTTCCTCTTTCTTCTTCTTCTTCTTCATTCTTCTTTTTCTTCTTTCTTCTTCTTCTTTCTTTTTAATCTTCTTTCATCATCTTCTTTCTTTTTAATCTTGTTCTTCATTCCTTTTCTTCTACTTCTTCTTCTTCTTCTTCTTCTTCTCCTTCTTTCTTCTTGTTAATCCTTCTTCTTCTTTTTTATTATACTTCTTTCTCTTTTTTTTGTCTTTTTCTTCTTTTTCTTTCTTCTTCT
>JAIUJO010001841.1:200000-247211 GCA_023846275.1 Vanilla planifolia
CTTTCTTCTTCTTCTTCTTCTCCTTCTTCTTCTTCTTCTTCTTTCTCATTTTACTTCGTTGTTCTTGTTTGTTCTTCTACTTATTCTTCTTCTTCTTCTTCTTTCATCTTCTTCTTTCTTTTTACTCTTCTTACATCTTCTTTCTTCTTGTTCTTCTTCCTTCTTCTACTTCTCCTAATTCTTCTTCTCCTTCTTTCTACTTCTTCTTTCTTCTTCTTCTTTTATCTTCTTCTTCTTTCTCATTTTTTTTTCTTTTTCTTTTTCTTCTTTCTTCTTCATTCTTCTTCTTCTTCTTCTTTCGTCTTCAATCTTTTTCTTTTTCCTCTACTTCTTCTTCTTCCTCCTCTTCTTCCTCATCTTCTTCAACCTTCTTCACCTTCTTCTTCTTCTTCTTCTACTTCTTCTTCTTCTTTCTTCTTCTTTCTTCTTCTTTCTTCTTCTTTCTTCTTCTTCTTATTATTCTGTTTTTTTTCTTTCTTCTACTTCTTGTTCTTCTTCTTCTACTTCTTCTAAAACATCTTCATCATCACCATCATCGTCATCTTCTTCTTCATCTTCTTCTTCTTCTTTTTCTTCTTTCATCTTCTTCTCCGAATTCTTCTTCTTTCTTCTTCTTCTTCTTCTTATCCTTCTTCGTCTTTCTCTTCATTCTTCTTCTTGTCTTTCTTCTTCTTCTTCTTTATTCTTCTTCTTCTTCTCCTTCTTCGTCTTGTTCTTTATGCTTCTTCTTCTTTCTTCTTCTTCTTCTTTCATCTTTTCCTTCTTTCTCTTCTTTTTTTTGTTGTTCTTCTTCTTCTACTTCTTCTTTCTTCTTCTTCCTCTTCTTTCTTCTTCTTCTTTCTTCTTCCTTTTGACCTTTTTCTTTCTTCTTCTTCTTCTTTCTCCTACTTTCTTCTTCTTCTTCTTCTTTTTCCTCATCATCTTATTCTTCTTGCTCTTCTTCTTTCTTCTTTTACTTTTTCTTCTTCTACTTTTTCTTCTTCTTCTTCTTTTTCTGCTTCTTTCTTCTACTTCATCATCTACTTCTTGTTCTTTGTCTAGTTCATCTCTTCTCCATCTTCTTCTCCTTTCTTCTTCTTTTTCTTCTTCTTCCTCTTTCTTCTTTTTCTTATTCTTCTTCTATCTTCTTCATCATTCTTCTTCTTCTTTCTTTTTATTCTTCTTTCATCTTCTGCTTTCTTCTTCTTCTTCCTATGCTTCTTCTTCTTCTTCCTCTTCGTTTTCTTCTTCTTCTACTTCTTTCATCTTTTTCTCTAAATTTTTCTTCTTTCTTCTTCTTCTTCTTCTTCTTCTTCTTCTCCTTCTTCTTCTTTCTTTTCTTTTCTTCTTCTTTCTTCTTCTTCTTTCATCTTCTTCTTTCCTCTTTTACTTTTGTTTTCTTCTTCTTCTTGTTCCTCATCATCTTCTTCTTCTTCTTCGTTCTTCATTCTTCTTCTTTCTTCTACTTCATTCTTTCTCTTCTTTCTTCTTCTTCTTTCATCATCTTCTTCTTTTTTCTTTCTTCTTCTTCTTCTTTCTTCTATTTTTTTCTTCTTCTTTTGCTTTCTTTTTCTCTCTTCTTCTTTCTTGATTTTTTTCTTCTTCTCCTTCTTTCTTTTTCTTTCTTCTTTTTCTTCTTCTTCTTCTTTCTTCAACGTTCTTCATTTTTTTTTCTTCTTCTTCTCCTTCTTCTTATACTTCATCTTCCTCTTCCCCATCATCATTATCTTCTTCTTCTTCTTCTTCTTTTTTCTACTTCATCTTCTTCTACTTTTGTTTTCTTCTTCTACTTCTTCTATCTTCTACTTCATCTTCTTCTTCTTTCTACTTCTTGTTCTTCTTATTCCTCTTTCTTCTCCTTTTTCTTTCTTTCTTCTTCTTTCTTCTTCTTCTTTCTTTTTAATCTTCTTTTATCCTCTTCTTTTTTTCATATTCTTCTTTCTTCTTCTTCTTCTTCTTCTTCTTCTTTGCCTTCATTCTTCTTCTTTCCTCTTCTTCTTTTTTGTTCTTCTTCGTTCTCCTTTTTCATTCTTTTTCTTCTTTTTCTTCCACTTCTTCTGCATCTTCTTCTTCTTCTTCTTCTTCTTCTTCCCCATCTTCTTCTTATTTCTTCCTCTTCTTCTTTGTTCTTCTTCTTCATTTCTCTTCTTCTTCTTCTTCTTCTTCTTTCTTCTTTTTCTCCAAATTCTTTTTCTTTTTTCTAATTGTTCTTCTTCTTCTTCCTCTTTCTTCTTCTTCTTCTTCTTCTTACTTCTCTTTCTTGTACTTCTTCTTCTTCTTCTTCCTCTTCTTCTTCTTGTTTCTTCTTCCTCTTCTTCTTTCTTCTTCTTCTTTCTTCTTCTTTCTTCTTCTTTTTTAATCTGTCTTCTCTCCTCTTTCCTTCTTTCTTCTTCTTCTTCTTCGTCACCTTCTTTCTTCTTCTTCTTTCCTCTTCTTTTTCTTTTTCTTTTTCTCTCCTCTTCAGCATCATCATCTTCTTCTTCTTTCTTCTTCTTCTTCTTCTTTCTTCTTCTTCTTCTTTCTTCTTCTTCTTCTTCTCCTTCTTTTTCATCTTCTTCTTCTTCTTCTTTCTTCCTCTTTCATCTTCGTCTTTCTTATTTTCTACTTCCTTCTTCTTCTTGTTCTTCTTGTTTTTCTTTCTTCTTCTTCTTATCTTCTTCTTCATCATCTTCATCATCATCACCTACTTCTTCTTCTTCTTCTTCTTTGTCTTCGTTTAATTCTTTCTTCTTCTTTCCCTTGTTTTTCATCCTTCTTCTTCTTTCTTCGTCTTCTTTTTTCCTCTTCTTTCTTCTTCTTCTTCTTTCTTCTTCTTCTTCTTCTTCTTCTTTCTTCTTCTTCTTTCTTTAACTTTCTTCTTCTTCATCTTCTCCTTTCTTCTTCTTTCTTCTTCTACTTCTTTATTCTTCGTTCTTCTTCTTCTTCTTCTTCTTCCTCTTCTTCTTCTTCTTCATCTTCTTCATATGCTTATTCTTCTTCTTCTATCTCTTCTACTTCTTCTTCTTCTTCTTCCTCTTCTTCTTATTCCTCTTCTACTTCTTCTTCTTCTTCTTCTCCTTTCTTCTTCTTCTGCTTTCTTCTTTTTCTTGTTTATTCTTCTTCTTCTTTTTATCTTCTTGTTTCTTTTTTCTTCTTTTTTTCCCTTCTTTGTTCTTCTTCTTCTTCTTCTTCTATTACTTCGTCTTCTTTTTTTTCTTCTTCTTCTTCATCATCTTCGCCTTCTTCTTCTTCTTGTTCATCTTCTTGTTCTTCTTTCCTCGTCTTCTTCTTTTATTTCATGCTCTTCTCCTTTTTCTTCTTCTTCTTCTTTCTTCTTTCTTCTTTCTTCTTCTTCTTCTTCTCCTTCTTCTTCTTCTTCTTTCTTGTTTTACTTCGTTGTTCTTGTTTGTTCTTCTACTTCTTCTTCTTCTTTCATCTTCTTCTTTCTTTTTACTCTTCTTACATCATCTTCTTTCTTCTGGTTCTTCTTTCCTCTTCTTCTTCTTCTCCTACATCTTATTCTCCTTCTTTCTTCTTCTTCTTTCTTCTTTTTTCTTCTTCTTCTTTCTCATTTTTCTTTATTTTTCTTTTTCTTCTTTCTTCTTCATTCTTCTTCTTCTTTTTTCGTCTTCAATCTTCTTCTTTTTCCTCTGCTTCTTCTTCTTCCTCCTCTTCTTCTTCTTCTTCAATCTTCTTCACCTTCTTCTTCTTCTTCTTCTTCTTTCTTCTTCTTTCTTCTTCTTCTTCTTCTTCCCTTTTTTTCTTTCTTCTACTTCTTCTTCTTCTTCTTCTTCTACTTCTTCTTCTTCTACTTCTTCTTCTGAAATATTTTCATCATCATCATCATCATCATCATCTTCTTCTTCTTCTTCTTCTTCTTCTTATTCTTCTTTCATCTTCTTCTCCGAATTCTTCTTCTTTCTTCTTCTTCTTCTTCTTCTTATCCTTCTTCTTCTTCCTCTTCATTTTTCTTCTTCTTCTTCTCCTTCTTCTTCTTCTGCTTCTTATTTCTTCTACTTCTTGTTTTTTATCTACTTCATCTTCTTCATCGTCTTCTTCTTCTTCTTCTTCTTCTTCAATTTCTTCCTCTTCTACTTTTCTTCTCCTTCTTCTTCTTCTTCTTCTTCTTCTTTGTTCTTCTTCTTCTCCATCCTCTTCTCCTTTCTTCTTCTTCTTCTTCTTCTTCCTCTTTCTTCTTCTTCTTATTCTTCTTCTTTCTTCTTCATCATTCTTCTTCTTCTTTCTTCTTCTTCTTCCTATGCTTCTTCTTCTTCTTCTTCCTCTTCATTTTCTTCTTCTTCTTGTTCTTCTTTCATCTTTTTTTCTAAATTTTTCTTCTTTCTTCTTCTTCTTCTTCTTCTTCTTCTTCTCCTTCTTCTTCTTCTTCCTTTTCTCTTCTTCTTCTTTCTTCTTCTTCTTTCATCTTCTTCTTTCCTCTTTTACTTTTGTTTTCTTCTTCTTCTTGTTCCTCATCATCTTCTTCTTCTTCTTCGTTCTTCGTTGTTCTTCTTTCTTCTAATTCATTCTCTCTTCTTTCTTCTTCTTCTTCTTTCATGATCTTCTTCTTTCTTCTTTCTTCTTCTTCTTTTTTCTATTTTGTTATTCTTCTGCTTTCTTTTTCTCTCTTCTTCTTTCTTCTTGATTTTTTTCTTCTCCTTTCTTCTTCTTTTTCATTCTTCTTCTCTCTACTTCCTCGACTTTATTTTTCTTCTTCTTTTCTCTGTTTGTTCTTTCTACTTCTTGTTATTCTCCTTTCTTATTCTTTTCTCTTCTTCTTCTTTCTTCTCATTCTTCTTCTTCTTTCTTCTTTCTTCTTTTTCTTTCTTCTTCCTCTTCTTTTTCTTCTTTCCTTTTCTTGTTCTTCTTCTTCTTCTTCTTCTTCTTCTTCTTCTTCTTCTTCTTCTTCTTTATTATTATTATTCTTCTTCTTTCTTTCTTCTTCTTCTTTTTTATTCTTCTTTATTCTTGTTTTTTCTACTTCAATCTTCTTCTTTCTTCTTCTTCTTCTTCTTTAATCATCTTTTATCTTATTTCTTCTTCTTCTTCTTCTTCTTCTTCTTCTTTTTCCACTTTTTCATCTTCTTCCTTCTCTTCTTTTTCTTCTTCATCTTCTTTCTTTTTTCTTCATCTTTCTACTTCTTGTTTCTTCTTCAGTCATCTTTATCTTCTTCTTTCTTTTTCTTCTTCTTTCTTCCTTTACTTCTTTCTTCCTGCTCTTCTTCGTTCTTCTTCTTTCTTCTTCTGTCTTCTTCTTCTTTCTTCTTACTTCTTCTTCTTCTTCTACTTTTTCTTCTTCTTTCTTCTTTATCTTCTTCTTCTTTTTCTTATTCTTTCTTCTACTTTTCCTTCCTCTACATTCTTCTTTTTCTTCTTCTTCTTCTTCTTTCTTCTTCTTTTTCATCTTCTTCTTCTTTTACTTCTTTCTTCCTCTTCTTCTTTCCTCCTCTTTTCTCTTTTTCTTCTTCTTCTTTCTCCTTTTCTTCTTCTTCTTCTTCTTCTTTCTTCTTCTTTCTTCTTCCTTTTCTTCTTCTTCTTCTTCTGCTTCTTCTTTTTCTCCTTCTTTTTATTGTTATGTTTCTTCTTCTTCTTCTTCCTCTTCATTCTCCTTCTTCTTTCATGTTCATCTTTCTTCTTCTTTTAACTTCTTTCTTCTTATTCTTTCTTCTTCTTCTTCTTCTTCTTCTTCTTCTTCTTCTTCTTTCTTCTTCTTCTTTTAACTTCTTTCTTCTTCTTCTTCTTCTTCTTCTTCTTTCTTCATTCTTCTTCTTCTTCTTCTCCTTCTTCTTCTTCTGCTTCTTCTTTCTTCTACTTCTTCATCTACTTCTTGTTTTTTGTCAACTTCATCTTCTTCTTCGTCTTCTTCTTCTTCTTCTTCTTCAATTTCTTCCTCTTCTACTTTTCTTCTCCTTCTTCTTCTTCTTCTTCTTCTTCTTCCTCTTTCTTCTTCTTCTTATTCTTCTTCTTTCTTCTTCATCATTCTTCTTCTTCTTTCTTTTTATTCTTCTTTCATCTTCTTCTTTCTTCTTCTTCTTCCTATGCTTCTTCTTCTTCTTCTTCCTCTTCATTTTCTTCTTCTTCTTGTTCTTCTTTCATCTTTTTTTCTAAATTTTTCTTCTTTCTTTTTCTTCTTCTTCTTCTTCTTCTTCTTCTCCTTCTTCTTCTTCTTCCTTTTCTCTTCTTCTTCTTTCTTCTTCTTCTTTCATCTTCTTCTTTTCTCTTTTACTTTTGTTTTCTTCTTCTTCTTGTTCCTCATCATCTTCTTCTTCTTCTTCGTTCTTCGTTCTTCTTTCTTCTAATTCATTGTCTCTTCTTTCTTCTTCTTCTTCTTTCATGATCTTCTTCTTTCTTCTTTCTTCTTCTTCTTTTTTCTATTTTGTTATTCTTCTGCTTTCTTTTTCTCTCTTCTTCTTTCTTCTTGATTTTTTTCTTCTCCTTTCTTCTTCTTTTTCATTCTTCTTCTCTATACTTCCTCGACTTTATTCTTCTTCTTCTTTTCTCAGTTTGTTCTTTCTACTTCTTGTCATTCTCCTTTCTTATTCTTTTCTCTTCTTCTTCTTTCTTCTCATTCTTCTTCTTCTTTCTTCTTTCTTCTTTTTCTTTCTTCTTTCTCTTCTTTTTCTTCTTTCCTTTTCTTCTTCTTCTTCTTCTTCTACTACTTCATTCCTCTTCTTCTTCTTCTTTATTATTATTATTCTTCTTCTTCTTTCTTTCTTCTTCTTCTTCTTTCTTCTTCTTTATTCTTGTTTTTCTACTTCATTCTTCTTCTTTCTTCTTCTTCTTCTTCTTTAATCATCTTTTATCTTATTTCTTCTTCTTCTTCTTTTTTTTTTTCCACTTTTTCATCTTCTTCCTTCTCTTCTTTTTCTTCTTCATCTTCTTTCTTTTTTCTTCATCTTTCTACTTCTTGTTTCTTCTTCAGTCATCTTTATCTTCTTCTTTCTTTTTCTTCTTCTTTCTTCCTTTACTTCTTTCTTCCTGCTCTTCTTCGTTCTTCTTCTTCTTCTGTCTTCTTCTTCTTTCTTCTTCTTACTTCTTCTTCTTCTTCTAATTTTTCTTCTTCTTTCTTCTTTAGCTTCTTCTTCTTCTTTTTCTTATTCATTCTTCTACTTTTCCTTCCTCTACATTCTTCTTTTTCTTCTTCTTCTTCTTCTTTCTTCTTCTTTTTCATCTACTTCTTCTTTTCTTCTTTCTTTTTCTTCTTCTTCTTTCTTCTTTTCTTCTTCTTCTTTCTTCTTCTTTCTTCTTTCTTTTCTTCTTCTTCTTCTTCTTCTTCTTCTTTTTCTTCTTTTTCTCCTTCTTTTTATTGTTATGTTTCTTCTTCTCTTCTTCTTCTTCTTTATTCTTCTTCTTCTTCCTCTTCATTCTCCTTCTTCTTTCATGTTCATCTTTCTTCTTCTTTTAACTTCTTTCTTCTTATTCTTTCTTCTTCTTCTTCTTCTTCTTCTTCTTTCTTCTTCTTCTTTTAACTTCTTCTTTCTTTCTTCTTCTTCTTCTTCTTCTTCTTCTTCTTCTTCTTTCTTCTTCTTTTTTTTCATCTTCTTCTTTCTTCTTTCTTTTCTTCTTCTTCTTCTTCTTCTTCTTCTTCTTTTTCTTCTTTTTCTCCTTCTTTTTATTGTTATGTTTCTTCTTCTCTTCTTCTTCTTCCTTATTCTTCTTCTTCTTCCTCTTCATTCTCCTTCTTCTTTCATGTTCATCTTTCTTCTTCTTTTAACTTCTTTCTTCTTATTCTTTCTTCTTCTTCTTCTTCTTCTTCTTCTTCTTCTTCTTCTTCTTTCTTCTCCTTTTAACTTCTTCTTTCTTCTTCAACTTCTTCTTCTTCTTCTTCTTTTCATCTTCTTCTTCTTCTTTTTCTTCTTCTTCTTTCTTCGTCATCTTTCTTCTTCTTTAATCTTTATCTTCTCCTTTCTTTTTCTTCCTCTTTCTTCTTTTGCTTTTTTCTTCTTACTCTTCTTCTTCATTCTTCTTCTTTCTTCTTCATCTTTCTTCTTCTTTTTCTTCTTCTTCTTCTTTTTCTTCTTCTTCTTTTTATCCTTTCTTTTTTTCTTCTTCTTCTTCTTTCTTCTTTTTCATCTTCTCCTTCTTCTTTCTTCTGCTTTCTTTCCCTTCTTCTTTCCTCCTCTTCTTTCTTCATCTTCTTTTCTCTTCTTCTTTCTTCTTTTTCTTCTTCTTTTGGTTTATTTTCTTTCATTTTCTTCATATTCTTCTTTCTTTTTCTTTCTTCTTCCTCTTCTTCTTCTTCTTCTTCTTTCATTCTCTTTTTTCTTCTTCCTCTTTCTTTTCTTCATTTTCTTCTTCTTCTATTTTCTTCTTCTTTCTCCTCCTTCTTCTTCCACTACTACTACTACAACTATTTCTTATTCTTCTTCTACTTCTTCTTCTTCTTCTTCGTCTTTCTACTTCTCCTTATTCTTCCTTCAACTTCTTTTTGTTCTTCTTCTTTTTCTTTTACTTTCTTCTTCCACCTTCTCTTTCTTCATCTTCTTTCTTTTTTCTTTTTCTTCTTCTTCTTTCATCTTCTCTCTTCTTCTTGTTCTTTCTTCTTGCCCTTCTTCTTTTTTCTTCTTCTTTCTTCTTATTCTTCTTTCTTCTTTTTCTATATTAACCTTCTTTCTTCTTCTTCTTCTTTCTTTTTGCTCTTATTCTTATTTCTTATTCTTTCTTCTCGTTCTTTCATCTTCTTCTTTCTTCATCTTCATCTATCATCATCATCTTCTTCTTCTTCTTCAACTTCTTTCTTCCTCTTCTTTCTTCTTCTTTTATCTCTTCTTCTTTCTTCTTCTTTTTCTTGTTCTTCTTTCTTCTTTCTTCTTTTTCTGTCTTCTCCTTTTTCTTTCTTCTTGTTTCTTCTTCTTTCATCTTTTTTTTCTCTTCTTCTTCATTCATCTTTTTTTCTTCTTCTTCTTCTTTCTCTACTTCTTCTTGATCTTCATCTACTTCTCCTTCTTCTTCTTTCTTATTTTTCTTCCTTTTCTTTCTAATTCTTCTTCTTCTACCATCTTCTTCCTCTTATTCTTTCTTCTTCCTTCTTCTTCTTTCATCTTCTTCTACTTGTTCTTCTTCTTTCTTGATCTTTCTTCTTCTTCTTCCACTACTTCTTTTTCGTCCTCTTCTTCTTCTTCTTCCTTTATCTTCTTCCTCTTATTATTATTCTTCTTCTTCTCCTTTCTTTGTCTTTCTTATTCTTCTTCTTCTTCTTCATCTTCTTTTTCTTTGTCTTCTACTTCTACTTCATCACGATCATCATCATCTTCTTCTTCTTTTTCTTCTTCTTTTTTCTATCTTCTTCTTCTTTCTTCTTCTTCTTATTTCTTGTTTCTTCTTGTTTCTTCTTCTTCTTCTTCTTCTATTTCTTGCTCTTCTTCTTTTTCTTGTTCTTCGTGTACTTTCTTCTTCTTCTTCTTCCTCTTCACCTTCTTCTTCTTCTTCTTCATTTTCATCAAGTTCTTCTTCTTCTTTTTCCTTCTTTTTTTTCTTCTTCTTCTTCTTCTTCTTCTTCTTTCTTTTTCTTCTTCTTTCTTTCCCTTCTTTCTTCTTTTTCTTATTTCATCTTCTTCTTCTTTCTTCATCTTTCTTCTTTTTCTTCTTTCATCTTCTTCTTCTTCTTTCTTCTTTTTCTCCAAATTCTTTTTCTTTTTTCTAATTGTTCTTCTTCATCTTCCTCTTTCTTCTTCTTCTTCTTCTTCTTCTTATTCCTTTTTCTTGTACTTCTTCTTCTTCTTCTTCTTTCTTCTTCTTCTTCTCCTTCTTCTTTCTTCTTTTTCTTTCTTCTTCTTTCTTCTTCTTTTTTCATCTTTCTTCTTTCCTCTTTCCTTCTTTCTTCTTCTTCTTCTTCTACACCTTCTTTCTTCTAATTCTTCTTTCTTCTTCTTCATTCCTCTTTTGTTCTTCTTCTTTTTTGCTCCTCTTCTTTTTCCTCTTCTTTTTGGCTCCTCTTCAGCATCATCATCTTCTTCTTCTTTCTTCTTCTTCTTCTTCTTCTCCTTCTTCTTCTTCTTCTTGTTCATCTTCTTCTTCTTTTTCTATTTTCTTCTTCTTCTTCTTTCTTCCTCTTTCATCTTCTTCTTTCTTATTTTCTACTTCCTTCTTCTTCTTCTTCTTCTTCTTGTTATTCTTTCTTCTTCTTCTTATCTTATTCTTCATCTTCTTCATCATCATCTTCTTCTTCTTCTTCTTCTTCTTCTTTGTCTTCCTTTAATTCTTTCTTCTTCTTTTTCTTGTTTTTCATCCTTCTTCTTCTTTTTCGTATTCTTTTTTCCTCTTCTTTCTTCTTCTTCTTTCTTCTTCTTCTTCTTCTTTCTTCTGCTTTCTTCTACTTCCTCTTCTTCTTTCTTCTTCTTCTTCTACTTCTTTATTCTTCTTTCTTCTTCTTCTTCTTCTTCTTCTTATGCTTATTCTTCTTCTTCTATCACTTCAACTTCTTCTTCTTCTTCTTCTTCTTCTTGTTCCTCTTCTTCTTATTCTTCTTCTACTTCTTCTTCTTCTTCTTCTCCTTTCTTCTTCTTCTGCTTTCTTCTTTTTTTTGTTTCTTCTACTTCTTCTTTTTATCTTCTTGTTTCTTTTTTCTTCTTTTTTCCCCTTCTTTCTTCTTCTTCTTCTTCTTCTTCTTCCTCTTCGTTTTCTTCTTCTTCTACTTCTTTCAACTTTTTCTCTAAATTTTTCTTCTTTCTTCTTCTTTCATTTCTTTTCTTCTTATTTCTTCTTCTTCTTTCATCTTCTTCTTTCCTCTTTTACTTTTGTTTTCTTCTTCTTCTTGTTCCTCATCATCTTCTTATTCTTCTTCGTTCTTCATTCTTCTTCTTTCTTCTACTTCATTCTTTCTCTTCTTTCTTCTTCTTCTTTCATCATCTTCTTCTTTTTTCTTTCTTCTTCTTCTTCTTTCTTCTATTTTTTTCTTCTTCTTCTGCTTTCTTTTTCTCTCTTCTGCTTTCTTCTTGATTTTTTTCTTCTTCTCCTTTTTTCTTTTTCTTTCTTCTTTTTCTTCTTCTTATTCTTTCTTCAACGTTCTTCATTTTTTTTTCTTCTTCTTCTCCTTCTTCTTATACTTCATCTTCCTCTTCCCCATCATCTTTATCTTCTTCTTCTTCTTCTTCTTTTTCTTCTTCCTCTTCTTTGTTCTTCTTCTACTTCTTCTTCTTCTATCTTCTACTTCATCTTCTTCTTCTTTCTACTTCTTGTTCTTCTTATTCTTCTTTCTTCTCCTTTTTCTTTCTTTCTTCTTCTTCTTTCTTTTTAATCTTCTTTTATCCTCTTCTTTTTTCTTATTCTTCTTTCTTCTTCTTCTTCTTCTTCTTCTTCTTCTTCGCCTTCATTCTTCTTCTTTCCTCTTCTTCTTTTTTGTTCTTCTTCGTTCTCCTTTTTCATTCTTTTTCTTTTTTTTCTTCCACTTCTTCTACATCTTCTTCTTCTTCTTCTTCTTCTTCTTCTTCTTCTTCTTCTTCTTCTTCTTCTTCCTTTTTCTTCTTCTTATTTCTTCCTCTTCTTCTTTGTTCTTCTTCTTTCTTCTTCTTCTTTTCTCTTCTTCTTCTTCTTCTTCTTCTTTCTTCTTTTTCTCCAAATTCTTTTTCTTTTTTCTAATTGTTCTTCTTCTTCTTTATCTTTCTTCTTCTTCTTCTTCTTAATTCTCTTTCTTGTACTTCTTCTTCTTCTTCTTCCTCTTCTTCTTCTTGTTTCTTCTTCTTCTTCTTCTTTCTTCTTCTTCTTTCTTCTTCTTTCTTCTTCTTTCTTCTTCTTTTTTCATCTTTCTTCTCTCCTCTTTCCTTCTTTCTTCTTCTTCTTCTTCGTCACGTTCTTTCTTCTTCTTCTTTCCCCTTCTTTTTCTTTTTCTTTTTCTCTCCTCTTCAGCATCATCATCTTCTTCTTCTTTCTTCTTCTTCTTCTTTCTTCTTCTTCTTCTTCTCCTTCTTGTTCATCTTCTTCTTGTTCTCCTTTCTTCCTCTTTCATCTTCTTCTTTCTTATTTTCTACTTCCTTCTTCTTCTTGTTCTTCTTGTTTTTCTTTCTTCTTCTTCTTATCTTCTTCTTCATCTTCTTCATCTTCTTCATCATCATCATCTACTTCTTCTTCTTCTTCTTCTCTGTCTTCGTTTAATTCTTTCATCTTCTTTCCCTTGTTTTTCATCCTTCTTCTTCTTTCTTCGTCTTCTTTTTTCCTCTTCTTTCTTCTTCTTCTTCTTCTTTCTTCTTCTTCTTTCTTTAGCTTTCTTCTTCTTCCTCTTCTTCTTTCTTCTTCTACTTCTTTATTCTTCGTTCTTCTTCTTCTTCTTCTTCTTCTTCTTCTTCCTCTTCTTCTTCTTCTTCATCTTCATCATATGCTTATTCTTCTTCTATCTCTTCTACTTCTTCTTCTTCTTCTTCCTCTTCTTCTTATTCTTCTTCTACTTCTTCTTCTTCTTCTTCTCCTTTCTTCTTCTTCTGCTTTCTTCTTCTTCTTTTTATCTTCTTGTTTCTTTTTTCTTCTTTTTTTTCCCTTCTTTGTTCTTCTTCTTCTTCTTCTTCTTCTATTGCTTCGTCTTCTTCTTTTTTTTTTCTTCTTCTATCTTCTTCTTCTTCTTGTTCATCTTCTTGTTCTTCTTTCCTCTTCTTCTTCTTCTATTTCATGCTCTCCTCCTTTTTCTTCTTCTTCTTCTTTCTTCTTTCTTCTTTCTTCTTTCTTCTTCTTCTTCTTCTCCTTCTTCTTCTTCTTCTTCTTTCTTGTTTTACTTTGTTGTTCTTGTTTGTTCTTCTTCTTCTTCTTCTTCTTCTTCTTCTTTCATCTTCTTCTTTCTTTTTACTCTTCTTACATCATCTTCTTTCTTCTGGTTCTTCTTTCTTCTTCTTCTTCTCCTACTTCTTCTCCTTCTTTCTTCTTCTTTCTTCTTCTTTTTTCTTCTTCTTCTTTCTCATTTTTCTTTCTTTTTCTTTTTCTTCTTTCTACTTCATTCTTCTTCTTCTTTTTTCGTCTTCAATCTTCTTCTTTTTTTGTCTTCAATCTTCTTCTTTTTCCTCTGCTTCTTCTTCTTCCTCCTCTTCTTCTTCTTCTTCAATCTTCTTCACCTTCTTCTTCTTCTTCTTCTTCTTTCTTCTTCTTTCTTCTTCTTTCTTCTTCTTCTTCTTCCCTTTTTTTCTTTCTTCTACTTCTTCTTCTTCTTCTTCTACTTCTTCTTCTAAAATATTTTCATCATCATCATCATCATCTTCTTCTTCTTCTTCTTCTTATTCTTCTTTCATCTTCTTCTCTGAATTCTTCTTCTTTCTTCTTCTTCTTCTTCTTCTTATCCTTCTTCTTCTTCCTTTTCATTCTTCTTCTTCTTCTTCTCCTTCTTCTTCTTCTGCTTCTTCTTTCTTCTACTTCTTCATCTTCTTCTTCGTCTTCTTCTTCTTCTTCTTCTTCTTCAATTTCTTCCTCTTCTACTTTTCTTCTCCTTCTTCTTCTTCTTCTTTTTCTTCTTTCTTCTTCTTCTTCTCCATCCTCTTCTCCTTTCTTCTTCTTCTTCTTCTTCTTCCTCTTTCTTCTTCTTCTTATTCTTCTTCTTTCTTCTTCATCATTCTTCTTCTTCTTTCTTTTTATTCTTCTTTCATCTTCTTCTTTCTTTTTCTTCTTGCTATGCTTCTTCTTCTTCTTCTTCCTCTTCATTTTCTTCTTCTTTTTGTTCTTCTTTCATCTTTTTTTCTAAATTTTTCTTCTTTCTTCTTTTTCTTCTTCTTCTTCTTCTCCTTCTTCTTCTTCTTCCTTTTCTCTTCTTCTTCTTTCTTCTTCTTCTTTCATCTTCTTCTTTCCTCTTTTACTTTTGTTTTCTTCTTCTTCTTGTTCCTCATCATCTTCTTCTTCTTTTTCGTTCTTCGTTCTTCTTCTTTCTTCTAATTCATTCTCTCTTCTTTCTTCTTCTTCTTCTTTCATGATCTTCTTCTTTCTTCTTTCTTGTTCTTCTTTTTTCTATTTTGTTGTTCTTCTACTTTCTTTTTCTCTCTTCTTCTTTCTTCTTGATTTTTTTCTTCTCCTTTCTTCTTTTTTTCATTCTTCTTCTCTCTACTTCCTCGACTTTATTCTTCTTCTTCTTTTCTCAGTTTGTTCTTTCTACTTCTTGTTATTCTCCTTTCTTATTCTTTTCTCTTCTTCTTCTTCTTTCTTCTCATTCTTCTTCTTCTTTCTTCTTTCTTCTTTTTCTTTCTTCTTCCTCTTCTTTTTCTTCTTTCCTTTTCTTCTTCTTCTTCTTCTTCTACTACTTCATTCCTCTTCTTCTTCTTCTTCTTCTACTTCTTTCTTTCTTCTTCTTCTTCTTCTTTCTTCTTCTTTATTCTTGTTTTTTCTACTTCATTCTTCTTCTTTCTTCTTCTTCTTCTTCTTTAATCATCTTTTATCTTATTTCTTCTTCTTCTTCTTCTTTTTCCACTTTTTCATCTTCTTCCTTCTCTTCTTTTTCTTCTTCATCTTCTTTCCTTTTTCATCATCTTTCTACTTCTTGTTTCTTCTTTAGTCATCTTTATCTTCTTCTTTCTTTTTCTTCTTCTTTCTTCCTTTACTTCTTTCTTCCTGCTCTTCTTCGTTCTTCTTCTTTCTTCTTTTGTCTTCTTCTTCTTTCTTCTTCTTCTTCTACTTTTTCTTCTTCTTTCTTCTTTATCTTCTTCTTCTTCTTTTTCTTATTCTTTCTTCTACTTTTCCTTCCTCTACATTCTTCTTTTTCTTCTTCTTCTTCTTCTTCTTTCTTCTTCTTTTTCATCTTCTTCTTCTTTATCTTCTTTCTTCCTCTTCTTCTTTCCTCCTCTTCTTTCTTTTTCTTCTTCTTTCTCCTTTTCTTCTTCTTCTTTCTCCTTTTCTTCTTCTTCTTCTTCTTTCTTCTTCTTTTTTCTTCCTTTTCTTCTTCTTCTTCTTCTTCTTCTTTTTCTTCTTTTTCTCCTTCTTTTTATTGTTATGTTTCTTCTTCTCTTCTTCTTCTTCTTTATTCTTCTTCTTCTTCCTCTTCATTCTCTTTCTTCTTTCATGTTCATCTTTCTTCTTCTTTTAACTTCTTTCTTCTTATTCTTTCTTCTTCTTCTTCTTCTTCTTCTTCTTCTTTCTTCTTTCTTCTTCTTCTTTTAACTTCTTCTTTCTTCTTCTTCTTCTTCTTCTTCTTCTTCTTCTTCTTCTTCTTCTTCTTTCTACTTCTTTTTTTTCATCTTCTTCTTCTTCTTTCTTCTTCATTTATCTTCTTCCTTCTTCTTCTTCTTCTTCTTCTTCTTCTTCTTTTCATCTTCTTCTTCTTCTTGTTCTTCTTCTTCTTCTTCTTTCTTCGTCATCTTTCTTCTTCTTTAATCTTTATCTTCTCCTTTCTGTTTCTTCCTCTTTCTTCTTTTGCTTTTTTCTTCTTACTCTTCTTCTTCATTCTTCTTCTTTCTTCTTCATCTTTCTTCTTCTTTCTTCTTCTTCTTCTTCTTCTTCTTTTTCATCTTCTTTTTATCCTTTCTTTTTTTCTTCTTCTTCTTCTTTCTTCTTTTTCATCTTCTTCTTCTTCTTTCCTCCTCTTCTTTCTTCATCTTCTTTTCTCTTCTTCTTTCTTCTTTTTCTTCTTCTTTTGGTTTATTTTCTTTCATTTTCTTCATATTCTTCTTTCTTTTTCTTTCTTCTTCCTCTTCTTCTTCTTCTTCTATCATTCTCTTTGTTCTTCTTCCTCTTTCTTTTCTTCATTTTCTTCTTCTTCTATTTTCTTCTTCTTTCGTCTCCTTCTTCTTCCACTACTACTACTACAACTATTTCTTCTTCTTCTTCTACTTCTTCTTCTTCTTCTTCGTCTTTCTACTTCTTCTCCTTATTCTTCCTTCAACTTTTTTTTGTTCTTCTTCTTTTTCTTTTTCTTTCTTCTTCCACCTTCCCTTTCTTCATCTTCTTTCTTCTTTCTTTTTCTTCTTCTTCTTTCATCTTCTTTCTTCTTCTTGTTCTTTCTTCTTGCTCTTCTTCTTTTTTCTTCTTCTTTCTTCTTTTTCTATATTAACCTTCTTTCTTCTTCTTCTTCTTTCTTTTTGCTCTTATTCTTATTTCTTATTCTTTCTTCTCGTTCTTTCATCTTCTTCTTTCTTCATCTTCATCTATCATCATCATCTTCTTCTTCTTCTTCAACTTCTTTCTTCCTCTTCTTTCTTCTTCTTTTATCTCTTCTTCTTTCTTCTTCTTTTTCTTGTTCTTCTTTCTTCTTTCTTCTTTTTCTGTCTTCTCCTTTTTCTTTCTTCTTGTTTCTTCTTCTTTCATCTTTTTTTTCTCTTCTTCTTCATTCATCTTTTTTTCTTCTTCTTCTTCTTTCTCTACTTCTTCTTGATCTTCATCTACTTCTCCTTCTTCTTCTTTCTTATTTTTCTTCCTTTTCTATCTAATTCTTCTTCTTCTACCATCTTCTTCCTCTTATTCTTTCTTCTTCCTTCTTCTTCTTTCATCTTCTTCTACTTGTTCTTCTTCTTTCTTGATCTTTCTTCTTCTTCTTCCACTACTTCTTTTTCGTCCTCTTCTTCTTCTTCTTCCTTTATCTTCTTCCTCTTATTATTATTCTTCTTCTTTTCCTTTCTTTGTCTTTCTTATTCTTCTTCTTCTTCTTCATCTTCTTTTTCTTTGTCTTCTACTTCTACTTCATCACGATCATCATCATCTTCTTCTTCTTTTTCTTCTTCTTTTTTCTATCTTCTTCTTCTTTCTTCTTCTTCTTATTTCTTGTTTCTTCTTGTTTCTTCTTCTTCTTCTTCTTCTATTTCTTGCTCTTCTTCTTTTTCTTGTTCTTCGTGTACTTTCTTCTTCTTCTTCTTCCTCTTCACCTTCTTCTTCTTCTTCTTCATTTTCATCAAGTTCTTCTTCTTCTTTTTCCTTCTTTTTTTTCTTCTTCTTCTTCTTCTTCTTCTTCTTTCTTTTTCTTCTTCTTTCTTTCCCTTCTTTCTTCTTTTTCTTATTTCATCTTCTTCTTCTTTCTTCATCTTTCTTCTTTTTCTTCTTTCATCTTCTTCTTCTTCTTTCTTCTTTTTCTCCAAATTCTTTTTCTTTTTTCTAATTGTTCTTCTTCATCTTCCTCTTTCTTCTTCTTCTTCTTCTTCTTCTTATTCCTTTTTCTTGTACTTCTTCTTCTTCTTCTTCTTTCTTCTTCTTCTTCTCCTTCTTCTTTCTTCTTTTTCTTTCTTCTTCTTTCTTCTTCTTTTTTCATCTTTCTTCTTTCCTCTTTCCTTCTTTCTTCTTCTTCTTCTTCTACACCTTCTTTCTTCTAATTCTTCTTTCTTCTTCTTCATTCCTCTTTTTTTCTTCTTCTTTTTTGCTCCTCTTCAGCATCATCATCTTCTTCTTCTTTCTTCTTCTTCTTCTTCTTCTCCTTCTTCTTCTTCTTCTTGTTCATCTTCTTCTTCTTTTTCTATTTTCTTCTTCTTCTTCTTTCTTCCTCTTTCATCTTCTTCTTTCTTATTTTCTACTTCCTTCTTCTTCTTCTTCTTCTTCTTGTTATTCTTTCTTCTTCTTCTTATCTTATTCTTCATCTTCTTCATCATCATCTTCTTCTTCTTCTTCTTCTTCTTCTTCTTCTTTGTCTTCCTTTAATTCTTTCTTCTTCTTTTTCTTGTTTTTCATCCTTCTTCTTCTTTTTCGTCTTCTTTTTTCCTCTTCTTTCTTCTTCTTCTTTCTTCTACTTCTTCTTCTTTCTTCTGCTTTCTTCTACTTCCTCTTCTTCTTTCTTCTTCTTCTTCTACTTCTTTATTCTTCTTTCTTCTTCTTCTTCTTCTTCTTCTTATGCTTATTCTTCTTCTTCTATCACTTGAACTTCTTCTCCTTCTTCTTCTTCTTCTTGTTCCTCTTCTTCTTATTCTTCTTCTACTTCTTCTTCTTCTTCTTCTCCTTTCTTCTTCTTCTGCTTTCTTCTTTTTTTTGTTTCTTCTACTTCTTCTTTTTATCTTCTTGTTTCTTTTTTCTTCTTTTTTCCCCTTCTTTCTTCTTCTTCTTCTTCTTCTTCCTCTTCGTTTTCTTCTTCTTCTACTTCTTTCAACTTTTTCTCTAAATTTTTCTTCTTTCTTCTTCTTTCATTTCTTTTCTTCTTATTTCTTCTTCTTCTTTCATCTTCTTCTTTCCTCTTTTACTTTTGTTTTCTTCTTCTTCTTGTTCCTCATCATCTTCTTCTTCTTCTTCGTTCTTCATTCTTCTTCTTTCTTCTACTTCATTCTTTCTCTTCTTTCTTCTTCTTCTTTCATCATCTTCTTCTTTTTTCTTTCTTCTTCTTCTTCTTTCTTCTATTTTTTTCTTCTTCTTCTGCTTTCTTTTTCTCTCTTCTGCTTTCTTCTTGATTTTTTTCTTCTTCTCCTTTTTTCTTTTTCTTTCTTCTTTTTCTTCTTCTTATTCTTTCTTCAACGTTCTTCATTTTTTTTTCTTCTTCTTCTCCTTCTTCTTATACTTCATCTTCCTCTTCCCCATCATCTTTATCTTCTTCTTCTTCTTCTTCTTTTTCTTCTTCCTCTTCTTTGTTCTTCTTCTACTTCTTCTTCTTCTATCTTCTACTTCATCTTCTTCTTCTTTCTACTTCTTGTTCTTCTTATTCTTCTTTCTTCTCCTTTTTCTTTCTTTCTTCTTCTTCTTTCTTTTTAATCTTCTTTTATCCTCTTCTATTTTCTTATTCTTCTTTCTTCTTCTTCTTCTTCTTCTTCTTCTTCTTCTTCGCCTTCATTCTTCTTCTTTCCTCTTCTTCTTTTTTGTTCTTCTTCGTTCTCCTTTTTCATTCTTTTTCTTCTTTTTCTTCCACTTCTTCTACATCTTCTTCTTCTTCTTCTTCTTCTTCTTCTTCTTCTTCTTCTTCCTTTTTCTTCTTCTTATTTCTTCCTCTTCTTCTTTGTTCTTCTTCTTTCTTCTTCTTCTTTTCTCTTCTTCTTCTTCTTCTTCTTCTTTCTTCTTTTTCTCCAAATTCTTTTTCTTTTTTCTAATTGTTCTTCTTCTTCTTTATCTTTCTTCTTCTTCTTCTTCTTAATTCTCTTTCTTGTACTTCTTCTTCTTCTTCTTCCTCTTCTTCTTCTTGTTTCTTCTTCTTCTTCTTCTTTCTTCTTCTTCTTTCTTCTTCTTTCTTCTTCTTTCTTCTTCTTTTTTCATCTTTCTTCTCTCCTCTTTCCTTCTTTCTTCTTCTTCTTCTTCGTCACGTTCTTTCTTCTTCTTCTTTCCCCTTCTTTTTCTTTTTCTTTTTCTCTCCTCTTCAGCATCATCATCTTCTTCTTCTTTCTTCTTCTTCTTCTTTCTTCTTCTTCTTCTTCTCCTTCTTGTTCATCTTCTTCTTGTTCTCCTTTCTTCCTCTTTCATCTTCTTCTTTCTTATTTTCTACTTCCTTCTTCTTCTTGTTCTTCTTGTTTTTCTTTCTTCTTCTTCTTATCTTCTTCTTCATCTTCTTCATCTTCTTCATCATCATCATCTACTTCTTCTTCTTCTTCTTCTCTGTCTTCGTTTAATTCTTTCATCTTCTTTCCCTTGTTTTTCATCCTTCTTCTTCTTTCTTCGTCTTCTTTTTTCCTCTTCTTTCTTCTTCTTCTTCTTCTTTCTTCTTCTTCTTTCTTTAGCTTTCTTCTTCTTCCTCTTCTTCTTTCTTCTTCTACTTCTTTATTCTTCGTTCTTCTTCTTCTTCTTCTTCTTCTTCTTCTTCCTCTTCTTCTTCTTCTTCATCTTCTTCATATGCTTATTCTTCTTCTATCTCTTCTACTTCTTCTTCTTCTTCTTCATCTTCTTCTTATTCTTCTTCTACTTCTTCTTCTTCTTCTTCTCCTTTCTTCTTCTTCTGCTTTCTTCTTCTTCTTTTTATCTTCTTGTTTCTTTTTTCTTCTTTTTTTTCCCTTCTTTGTTCTTCTTCTTCTTCTTCTTCTTCTATTGCTTCGTCTTCTTCTTTTTTTTTTCTTCTTCTATCTTCTTCTTCTTCATCATCTTCGCCTTCTTCTTCTTCTTGTTCATCTTCTTGTTCTTCTTTCCTCTTCTTCTTCTTCTATTTCATGCTCTCCTCCTTTTTCTTCTTCTTCTTCTTTCTTCTTTCTTCTTTCTTCTTCTTCTTCTTCTCCTTCTTCTTCTTCTTTTTCTTTCTTGTTTTACTTTGTTGTTCTTGTTTGTTCTTCTTCTTCTTCTTCTTCTTCTTCTTCTTTCATCTTCTTCTTTCTTTTTACTCTTCTTACATCATCTTCTTTCTTCTGGTTCTTCTTTCTTCTTCTTCTTCTCCTACTTCTTCTTCTCCTTCTTTCTTCTTCTTTCTTCTTCTTTTTTCTTCTTCTTCTTTCTCATTTTTCTTTCTTTTTCTTTTTCTTCTTTCTACTTCATTCTTCTTCTTCTTTTTTCGTCTTCAATCTTCTTCTTTTTTTGTCTTCAATCTTCTTCTTTTTCCTCTGCTTCTTCTTCTTCCTCCTCTTCTTCTTCTTCTTCAATCTTCTTCACCTTCTTCTTCTTCTTCTTCTTCTTTCTTCTTCTTTCTTCTTCTTTCTTCTTCTTCTTCTTCCCTTTTTTTCTTTCTTCTACTTCTTCTTCTTCTTCTTCTACTTCTTCTTCTAAAATATTTTCATCATCATCATCATCATCTTCTTCTTCTTCTTCTTCTTATTCTTCTTTCATCTTCTTCTCTGAATTCTTCTTCTTTCTTCTTCTTCTTCTTCTTCTTATCCTTCTTATTCTTCCTTTTCATTCTTCTTCTTCTTCTTCTCCTTCTTCTTCTTCTGCTTCTTCTTTCTTCTACTTCTTCATCTACTTCTTGTTTTTTGTCTACTTCATCTTCTTCTTCGTCTTCTTCTTCTTCTTCTTCTTCAATTTCTTCCTCTTCTACTTTTCTTCTCCTTCTTCTTCTTCTTTTTCTTCTTTCTTCTTCTTCTTCTCCATCCTCTTCTCCTTTCTTCTTCTTCTTCTTCTTCTTCCTCTTTCTTCTTCTTCTTATTCTTCTTCTTTCTTCTTCATCATTCTTCTTCTTCTTTCTTTTTATTCTTCTTTCATCTTCTTCTTTCTTTTTCTTCTTGCTATCCTTCTTCTTCTTCTTCTTCCTCTTCATTTTCTTCTTCTTTTTGTTCTTCTTTCATCTTTTTTTCTAAATTTTTCTTCTTTCTTCTTTTTCTTCTTCTTCTTCTTCTCCTTCTTCTTCTTCTTCCTTTTCTCTTCTTCTTCTTTCTTCTTCTTCTTTCATCTTCTTCTTTCCTCTTTTACTTTTGTTTTCTTCTTCTTCTTGTTCCTCATCATCTTCTTCTTCTTTTTCGTTCTTCATTCTTCTTCTTTCTTCTAATTCATTCTCTCTTCTTTCTTCTTCTTCTTCTTTCATGATCTTCTTCTTTCTTCTTTCTTGTTCTTCTTTTTTCTATTTTGTTATTCTTCTACTTTCTTTTTCTCTCTTCTTCTTTCTTCTTGATTTTTTTCTTCTCCTTTCTTCTTTTTTTCATTCTTCTTCTCTCTACTTCCTCGACATTATTCTTCTTCTTCTTTTCTCAGTTTGTTCTTTCTACTTCTTGTTATTCTCCTTTCTTATTCTTTTCTCTTCTTCTTCTTCTTTCTTCTCATTCTTCTTCTTCTTTCTTCTTTCTTCTTTTTCTTTCTTCTTCCTCTTCTTTTTCTTCTTTCCTTTTCTTCTTCTTCTTCTTCTACTACTTCATTCCTCTTCTTCTTCTTCTTCTTCTACTTCTTTCTTTCTTCTTCTTCTTCTTCTTTCTTCTTCTTTATTCTTGTTTTTTCTACTTCATTCTTCTTTCTTCTTCTTCTTCTTCTTTAATCATCTTTTATCTTATTTCTTCTTCTTCTTCTTCTTTTTCCACTTTTTCATCTTCTTCCTTCTCTTCTTTTTCTTCTTCATCTTCTTTCCTTTTTCATCATCTTTCTACTTCTTGTTTCTTCTTTAGTCATCTTTATCTTCTTCTTTCTTTTTCTTCTTCTTTCTTCCTTTACTTCTTTCTTCCTGCTCTTCTTCGTTCTTCTTCTTTCTTCTTTTGTCTTCTTCTTCTTTCTTCTTCTTCTTCTACTTTTTCTTCTTCTTTCTTCTTTATCTTCTTCTTCTTCTTTTTCTTATTCTTTCTTCTACTTTTCCTTCCTCTACATTCTTCTTTTTCTTCTTCTTCTTCTTCTTCTTTCTTCTTCTTTTTCATCTTCTTCTTCTTTATCTTCTTTCTTCCTCTTCTTCTTTCCTCCTCTTCTTTCTTTTTCTTCTTCTTTCTCCTTTTCTTCTTCTTCTTTCTCCTTTTCTTCTTCTTCTTCTTCTTTCTTCTTCTTTTTTCTTCCTTTTCTTCTTCTTCTTCTTCTTCTTCTTTTTCTTCTTTTTCTCCTTCTTTTTATTGTTATGTTTCTTCTTCTCTTCTTCTTCTTCTTTATTCTTCTTCTTCTTCCTCTTCATTCTCCTTCTTCTTTTATGTTCATCTTTCTTCTTCTTTTAACTTCTTTCTTCTTATTCTTTCTTCTTCTTCTTCTTCTTCTTCTTCTTCTTCTTTCTTCTTCTTCTTTTAACTTCTTCTTTCTTCTTCTTCTTCTTCTTCTTCTTCTTCTTCTTCTTCTTCTTCTTCTTCTTTCTACTTTTTTTTCATCTTCTTCTTCTTCTTTCTTCTTCATTTATCTTCTTCCTTCTTCATTTATCTTCTTCCTTCTTCTTCTTCTTCTTCTTCTTCTTCTTTTCATCTTCTTCTTCTTCTTGTTCTTCTTCTTCTTCTTCTTTCTTCGTCATCTTTCTTCTTCTTTAATCTTTATCTTCTCCTTTCTGTTTCTTCCTCTTTCTTCTTTTGCTTTTTTCTTCTTACTCTTCTTCTTCATTCTTCTTCTTTCTTCTTCATCTTTCTTCTTCTTTCTTCTTCTTCTTCTTCTTCTTCTTTTTCATCTTCTTTTTATCCTTTCTTTTTTTCTTTCTTCTTCTTCTTTCTTCTTTTTCATCTTCTTCTTCTTCTTTCCTCCTCTTCTTTCTTCATCTTCTTTTCTCTTCTTCTTTCTTCTTTTTCTTCTTCTTTTGGTTTATTTTCTTTCATTTTCTTCATATTCTTCTTTCTTTTTCTTTTTTCTTCCTCTTCTTCTTCTTCTTCTTTCATTCTCTTTGTTCTTCTTCCTCTTTCTTTTCTTCATTTTCTTCTTCTTCTATTTTCTTCTTCTTTCGTCTCCTTCTTCTTCCACTACTACTACTACAACTATTTCTTCTTCTTCTTCTACTTCTTCTTCTTCTTCTTCGTCTTTCTACTTCTTCTCCTTATTCTTCCTTCAACTTTTTTTTGTTCTTCTTATTTTTCTTTTTCTTTCTTCTTCCACCTTCCCTTTCTTCATCTTCTTTCTTCTTTCTTTTTCTTCTTCTTCTTTCATCTTCTTTCTTCTTCTTGTTCTTTCTTCTTGCTCTTCTTCTTTTTTCTTCTTCTTTCTTCTTATTCTTCTTTCTTCTTTTTCTATATTAACCTTCTTTCTTCTTCTTCTTCTTTCTTTTTGCTCTTATTCTTATTTCTTATTCTTTCTTCTCGTTCTTTCATCTTCTTCTTTCTTCATCTTCATCTATCATCATCATCTTCTTCTTCTTCTTCAACTTCTTTCTTCCTCTTCTTTCTTCTTCTTTTATCTCTTCTTCTTTCTTCTTCTTTTTCTTGTTCTTCTTTCTTCTTTCTTCTTTTTCTGTCTTCTCCTTTTTCTTTCTTCTTGTTTCTTCTTCTTTCATCTTTTTTTTCTCTTCTTCTTCATTCATCTTTTTTTCTTCTTCTTCTTCTTTCTCTACTTCTTCTTGATCTTCATCTACTTCTCCTTCTTCTTCTTTCTTATTTTTCTTCCTTTTCTTTCTAATTCTTCTTCTTCTACCATCTTCTTCCTCTTATTCTTTCTTCTTCCTTCTTCTTCTTTCATCTTCTTCTACTTGTTCTTCTTCTTTCTTGATCTTTCTTCTTCTTCTTCCACTACTTCTTTTTCGTCCTCTTCTTCTTCTTCTTCCTTTATCTTCTTCCTCTTATTATTATTCTTCTTCTTCTCCTTTCTTTGTCTTTCTTATTCTTCTTCTTCTTCTTCATCTTCTTTTTCTTTGTCTTCTACTTCTACTTCATCACGATCATCATCATCTTCTTCTTCTTTTTCTTCTTCTTTTTTCTATCTTCTTCTTCTTTCTTCTTCTTCTTATTTCTTGTTTCTTCTTGTTTCTTCTTCTTCTTCTTCTTCTATTTCTTGCTCTTCTTCTTTTTCTTGTTCTTCGTGTACTTTCTTCTTCTTCTTCTTCCTCTTCACCTTCTTCTTCTTCTTCTTCATTTTCATCAAGTTCTTCTTCTTCTTTTTCCTTCTTTTTTTTCTTCTTCTTCTTCTTCTTCTTCTTCTTTCTTTTTCTTCTTCTTTCTTTCCCTTCTTTCTTCTTTTTCTTATTTCATCTTCTTCTTCTTTCTTCATCTTTCTTCTTTTTCTTCTTTCATCTTCTTCTTCTTCTTTCTTCTTTTTCTCCAAATTCTTTTTCTTTTTTCTAATTGTTCTTCTTCATCTTCCTCATTCTTCTTCTTCTTCTTCTTCTTCTTATTCCTTTTTCTTGTACTTCTTCTTCTTCTTCTTCTTTCTTCTTCTTCTTCTCCTTCTTCTTTCTTCTTTTTCTTTCTTCTTCTTTCTTCTTCTTTTTTCATCTTTCTTCTTTCCTCTTTCCTTCTTTCTTCTTCTTCTTCTTCTACACCTTCTTTCTTCTAATTCTTCTTTCTTCTTCTTCTTTCCTCTTTTTTTCTTCTTCTTTTTTGCTCCTCTTCTTTTTCCTCTTCTTTTTGGCTCCTCTTCAGCATCATCATCTACTTCTTCTTTCTTCTTCTTCTTCTTCTTCTCCTTCTTCTTCTTCTTCTTGTTCATCTTCTTCTTCTTTTTCTATTTTCTTCTTCTTCTTCTTTCTTCCTCTTTCATCTTCTTCTTTCTTATTTTCTACTTCCTTCTTCTTCTTCTTCTTCTTGTTATTCTTTCTTCTTCTTCTTATCTTATTCTTCATCTTCTTCATCATCATCTTCTTCTTCTTCTTCTTTGTCTTCCTTTAATTCTTTCTTCTTCTTTTTCTTGTTTTTCATCCTTCATCTTCTTTTTCGTCTTCTTTTTTCCTCTTCTTTCTTCTTCTTCTTCTTTCTTCTTCTTCTTCTTCTTTCTTCTGCTTTCTTCTACTTCCTCTTCTTCTTTCTTCTTCTTCTTCTACTTCTTTATTCTTCTTTCTTCTTCTTCTTCTTCTTCTTATGCTTATTCTTCTTCTTCTATCACTTCAACTTCTTCTTCTACTTCTTCTTCTTCTTCTTCTCCTTTCTTCTTCTTCTTCTTCTTCTTCTTCTGCTTTCTTCTTTTTCTTGTTTCTTCTACTTCTTCTTTTTATCTTCTTGTTTCTTTTTTCTTCTTTTTTCCCCTTCTTTCTTCTTCTTCTTCTTCTTCTTCCTCTTCGTTTTCTTCTTCTTCTACTTCTTTCAACTTTTTCTCTAAATTTTTCTTCTTTCTTCTTCTTTCATTTCTTTTCTTCTCCTTTCTTCTTCTTCTTTCATCTTCTTCTTTCCTCTTTTACTTTTGTTTTCTTCTTCTTGTTCCTCATCATCTTCTTCTTCTTCTTCGTTCTTCATTCTTCTTCTTTCTTCTACTTCATTCTTTCTCTTCTTTCTTCTTCTTCTTTCATCATCTTCTTCTTTTTTCTTTCTTCTTCTTCTTCTTTCTTCTATTTTCTTCTTCTTCTTCTTCTGCTTTCTTTTTCTCTCTTCTTCTTTCTTCTTGATTTTTTTCTTCTTCTCCTTCTTTCTTTTTCTTTCTTCTTTTTCTTCTTCTTCTTCTTTCTTCAACGTTCTTCATTTTTTTTTCTTCTTCTTCTCCTTCTTCTTATACTTCATCTTCCTCTTCCCCATCATCATTATCTTCTTCTTCTTCTTTTTCTTTTTCTTCTTCCTCTTCTTTGTTCTTCTTCTACTTCTTCTTCTTCTTTGTTCTTCTTCTACTTCTTCTTCTTCTATCTTCTACTTCATCTTCTTCTTCTTTCTACTTCTTGTTCTTCTTATTCTTCTTTCTTCTCCTTTTTCTTTCTTTCTTCTTCTTCTTTCTTTTTAATCTTCTTTTATCCCCTTCTTTTTTTCTTATTCTTCTTTCTTCTTCTTCTTCTTCTTCTTCTTCTTCTTCGCCTTCATTCTTCTTCTTTCCTCTTCTTCTTTTTTGTTCTTCTTCGTTCTCCCTTTTCATTCTTTTTCTTCTTTTTCTTCCACTTCTTCTACATCTTCTTCTTCTTCTTCTTCTTCTTCTTCCTCTTTCTTCTTCTTATTTCTTCCTCTTCTTCTTTGTTCTTCTTCTTTCTTCTTCTTCATTTCTCTTCTTCTTCTTCTTCTTCTTCTTTCTTCTTTTTCTCCAAATTCTTTTTCTTTTTTCTAATTGTTCTTCTTCTTCTTCCTCTTTCTTCTTCTTCTTCTTCTTAATTCTCTTTCTTGTACTTCTTCTTCTTCTTCTTCCTCTTCTTCTTCTTGTTTCTTCTTCTTCTTCTTCTTTCTTCTTCTTCTTTCTTCTTCTTTCTTCTTCTTTCTTCTTCTTTTTTCATCTTTCTTCTCTCCTCTTTCCTTCTTTCTTCTTCTTCTTCTTCGTCACCTTCTTTCTTCTTCTTCTTTCCCCTTCTTTTTCTTTTTCTTTTTCTCTCCTCTTCAGCATCATCATCTTCTTCTTCTTTCTTCTTCTTCTTTTTTCTTCTTCTTCTTCTTTCTTCTTCTTCTTCTTCTCCTTCTTGTTCATCTTCTTCTTGTTCTCCTTTCTTCCTCTTTCATCTTCTTTTTTCTTATTTTCTACTTCCTTCTTCTTCTTGTTCTTCTTGTTTTTCTTTCTTCTTCTTCTTATCTTCTTCTTCATCTTCTTCATCATCATCATCTACTTCTTCTTCTTCTTCTTCTCTATCTTCGTTTAATTCTTTCTTCTTCTTTCCCTTGTTTTTCATCCTTCTTCTTCTTTCTTCATCTTCTTTTTTCCTCTTCTTTCTTCTTTCTTCTTCTTCTTCTTCTTTCTTCTTCTTCTTTCTTTAGCTTCTTCTTCTTCCTCTTTTTCTTTCTTCTTCTACTTCTTTATTCTTCGTTCTTCTTCTTCTTCTTCTTCTTCTTCTTCTTCTTCCTCTTCTTCTTCTTCTTCATCTTCTTCATATGCTTATTCTTCTTCTTCTATCTCTTCTACTTCTTCTTCTTCTTCTTCTTCCTCTTCTTCTTATTCTTCTTCTACTTCTTCTTCTTCTTCTTCTTCTTCTCCTTTCTTCTTCTTCTGCTTTCTTCTTCTTCTTTTTATCTTCTTGTTTCTTTTTTCTTCTTCTTCTTCTATTGCTTCGTCTTCTTCTTATTTTTTTCTTCTTCTATCTTCTTCTTCTTCTTTTTTCTTCTTCTTCTTCTTCTTAATTCTCTTTCTTGTACTTCTTCTTCTTCTTCTTCCTCTTCTTCTTCTTGTTTCTTCTTCTTCTTCTTTCTTCTTCTTCTTTCTTCTTCTTTCTTCTTCTTTCTTCTTCTTTCTTCTTCTTTCTTCTTCTTTCTTCTTCTTTCTTCTTCTTCTATCTATTTTTCTTTCTTCTTCTTCTTCTTCTTTCATTCTCTTTATCCTTCTATTTCATCATTTTCTTCCTCTTCTTCTTCTTTTTCTTCATCTTCTTCCTCTTCTTCTTCTCCCTTCTTCTTCTTCTCTCTTCTTCTTCTTTCTCCATTATTTTTCGTTCTTCCTCATTCTTCTTCAACTTTCTTCTTCTTTCTTCTTCTTCTTCTTCTTCTTCTTATTCTATTTCTTTCTCTTCTTCTTTTTCTTTCTTCTTCTTCTTCTTCTTCTTTTTCTTTTTCTTCTTCTTCTTCTTTCTTCTTTCTCTTCTTCTTTTTCTTCTTCTTCTACTACTTCTACTTCTTCCTACTTCTTCTTCCACTTTCTTCTTCTTATTTCTATCCCTTCTTTGTTTTTCTTTCTTCTTCTTCTTCTTCTATCTTTTTCTTCTTCTCTCTTCTTTTATGTTTTCTATTTCTTACTCTTCTTTATTCTTATTCTTCTTCATCATCTATTTTTTCTTCTTCTTTGTCTTCTCCTTCTACTTCTTTCTTCTTTTTCTTCTACTTCTTCTTCCTTCTTCTCCTTCTTTCTCTTTCCTCATCTTCTTTCTTCTTCTTCTTCTTCTTTTTTATGATCATCTTCTTATTCTTATTCTTCTTCTTCTACTACATTTTCTTGTTCTTCCTCTTCTTCTTCTTCTTCTTCTTCTTCTTCTTTCTTCTTCATCATTCTTCTTCCTGTTTCATCCTCTTCTTTCTTCTTCTTCTTCTTCTTTCTTCTTCATCTTTTTTCTTCTTCTTCTTTCTTTTTCTACTTCTTCTTCTTCTACCATCTTCTTCCTCTTATTCTTTCTTCTACTTCTTCTTTGTTCCTATTTTTTCTTCTTCTTTCTTCGTTTTCCTCTTCTTCTGATTTTCTTTCTTCTTCTACTTATTTCTTTTTCTTTCTTCTTCTTTCTTATTCTTCTTCTTTATCTTTCTTCTTCTCTATTCTTCTTACTTCTTCTTCTTCTTCTTCTATTTCTTCCGCTTCCTCTTCTTCTTCCTTCTTCTTCTTCTTCTTCTTCTTTTTCTTCTTCTTCTTCTTCTTCTTCTTCTTTACACTTATTCTTCTACTTCTTCTTCTTACTTCTTCTTCTTCCTCTTTCATCTTCTTCTTTTTATCCCTTCTTGCTCTTTCTTCTTCTTCTTTCTTCTTCTTCTTCTTCTTCTTCTTCTTCTTCTATCTTCTTCTTCTTCTCTCTTCTTTTTTCTTTTTCTTTTTCTTATTCTTCTTTCTTCTTATTGTTCTTCTTCGTCTACTTTTTCTTCTTCTTCTTCTTTTTCTTCTACTTCTTTCTCCTACTTCTCCTTCTTCTTTCGTTGTTTTCTTCTTCCTTCTTCTAATTCTTCCACTTTCTTCATCTTCTTTCTTCTTCTTTCTTCCTCTTTTTTGTTCTTCTTTTTTCTTCTTCTTCTTTCTTCTTGTTCTTCTTCTTCTTCTTTCTGGTTTTTCTTTCTTCTTCATCTTCTTTCTTTTTCTTCTTCTTCATTCTTTTATTTTTCTTCTTCTTGTTCTTCTTCTTCACCTCATTCTTCTTCTAATTCTTTTTTTCTTCCACTTCTTCTTTTTCTTCTTCTTCTTTCTTCTTCTTCTCCATCTTCTTTCATCTTCTTCTTCTTCTTGTTCTTCTTTTTCTTTTTCTTCTTCTTTTTCTTTCTTCTTCATCATTCTTCTTCTTCTTTCTTCCTCTTCTTTCTTCTTCTTCTTCTTCTTTCTTCTTCATCTTTTTTCTTCTACTTTTTTCCTCCCCTTCATTCTTCTTCTTTTTCTTTCTTCTTCTTTTTCTTCTTTCTTCTTTTACTTCTTTGTTCTTCTTTCTTCTTCTATTCTTCTTCTTACATTTTCTTTCTTCATCTTCCTCTTTTTTTTCTTCTTCTTCTTCTTCTTCTTCTTCTTCTTCTTTTTCTTCTTCTTCTTCTTGTTTTTTCCTTCTTCTTCTTGTTCTAATGCATATTCTTCTTCTTCTTCCTCTTATTATTCTTCTTCTTCTTCATTTTCTTCTTCTCCTTTCTTCTACTTCTTCTATCTTCTTCTTCTAATTTCTTCTACTTCTGCTTTCTTCTTCTTTCTTCCTTTTTCTTCTTCTTCTTTCTTCCTCTTTCCTCTTCTATCTTCTTCTTCTTCTTTCTTCTTCTTTCTTCTTTCTTCTTCTTTTTCTTTTTCTTCTTTCTTTTTATTCTTCTTTCATCTTCTTCTTTCTTCTTCCTCTTCGTTCTTCTTCTTCTTATTCTTCTTCTTCTCATTCTTTCTTCTTCTCCTTTCTTCTTCAACTTCCTTTTTATTCCTCTTCTTTCTCGTTCTTCTTTCTCTTTCTCCTTCTTTTTTCTTCTTCTTTTTTTTTCTTCTTCTTTATTCATCTTTCTTCTACATCTTCTTCTACTTCTTCTTCTTAGTCCTCTTCTTCTTCTTCTTTTTTCTTCTTCTTCTTCTTCTTTCTTCTTTCTTTTTCTTCTTCTTCTTCTTCTTCTTCTTCTTTTCCTCTTCTTCATCTTATTATTCTACTTCTTTTTCTTCTTCTTCATCATCTTCTTCCAGTTCTACTTCTTGTTTCTTCTTCTTCTTTTTCTTCTTCATTTTTCTTCTTATTTCTTCTTCTTCTTCTTTCTTCTTTTATCTTCTTCTTTCTCCTTCTTTTTCTTTCTTCTTTTTCTTCCTTCTCCCCTCTTTTTCTTCTTCTTCTTTCTTCTTCTTCTTCTTTCTTCTTCTCTTTCTTCTTATTCTTCTTTCTTCTTCTCTTTCTTCTTCTTCTTCTTTCTTCTTCTTAATCTCTCTTCTTCTTTCTTCTTCTTCTTCTTCTTCTTCTTCTTCTTTTTTTTCTACTTCGTCTTCATCTTCTTCTTCTCCTTTCTTCTACTTCTTCTTTCTTCTTCTTCTTTCTTCCTCTTCTTGTTTCTTTTTGTTTCTTCTTCTTCCTCTATCTTCTTCTTTCCTCTTCTTTTTTCTTCCTCCCCTTCTTCTTCTTCTATTCCTTCCACTTCTTTTTCTTCTTCTTCTTCTTCTTTCCTCTTCTTCTTCTTCCTCTCCGTCTTCTTCTTCTTCTTCTTCGTCCTCATCCTCGTTAACTTCTTCTTCTTCTTATTCCTTTTCTTCTAGTTCCTCTTCTTCTTCTTCTTTTTCTTCTTCTTCTTCTTTCTTGTTCTTCTTCTTTCTTTCCCTTCTTTCTTCTTCTTCTTTCACCATCTTCTTCTTTCTTCTTCTTCTTCTATTATCTTCTATTTTCTTCTTCTACTTTTTCTTCCTCTTCTTTCTTTTTCTTTCTTCTTTCCTCTTCTTTTTCTTCCTCTTCTTCTTCTTCTTCTTCATCTTTCTTCTTCTTCATCATCTTCTTCTTCTACTTGTTCTTCTTCTTCTTCTTTCTTCTTCTTCTCCTTCTTCTTCTTTCTTATTCTTCTTCTTCTTCTTCTTCTTCATTCTTCTTTTTCTTCTTTCTTCTTCTTATTTCTTTTTAATCTTCTTTCATCATCTTCTTTCTTTTTAGTCTTGTTCTTCATTCCTTTTCTTCTACTTCTTCTTCTTCTTCTTCTTCTTCTCCTTCTTTCTTCTTGTTAATCCTTCTCCTTTTTTATTATACTTCTTTCTCTTTTTTCTGTCTTTTTCTTCTTCTTCTTTCTTCTTATTTCATCTTCTTCTACTTGTTCTTCTTCTTTCTTGATCTTCCTTCTTCTTCTTCCTCTACTTCTTTTTCGTCCTCTTCTTCTTCTTCTTCCTTTATCTTCTTCGTTTTATTATTATTCTTCTTCTTCTCCTTTCTTTGTCTTTCTTATTCTTCTTCTTCTTCTTCATCAACTTTTTCTTTGTCTTCTACTTCTACTTCATCACGATCATCATCATCTTCTTCTTCTTTTTCTTCTTCTTTTTTCTATCTTCTTCTTCTTTCTTCTTCTTCTTATTTCTTGTTTCTTCTTCTTCTTCTTCTTCTTCTATTTCTTGCTCTTCTTCTTTTTCTTGTTCTTCGTGTACTTTCTTCTTCTTCTTCCTCTTCACCTTCTTCTTCTTCTTCTTCATTTTCATCAAGTTCTTCTTCTTTTTTCTTCTTTTTTCTTCTTCTTCTTCTTCTTCGTCTTCTTCTTTCTTTTTCTTCTTCTTTCTTTCCCTTTCTTCTTTTTCTTATTTCATCTTCTTCTTCTTTCTTCATCTTTCTTCTTTTTCTTCTTCTTCTTCTTCCTTCATCTTTCTTCCTCTTTTTCTTCTTCTTCTTCTTCCTCTTCACCTTCTTCTTCTTCTTCTTCATTATCAACTTCTTCTTCTTCTATTTTCTTCTTCTTTTTCTTCTTCTTCTTCTTCTTCTTCTTCTTCTTCTTTCTTTTTCTTCTTTCTTTCCCTTCTTTCTTCTTTTTCTTATTTCATCTTCTTCTTCTTTCTTCATCTTTCTTCTTTTTCTTCTTCTTCTTCTTCCTTCTTCATCTTTCTTCCACTTTTTCTTCTTCTTCTTCTTCTTCTTATTCTTCTTCTTCTTCTTCAACTTATTCTTATTCATCTTCATCATCTTCTTCTTCTTCTTGTTCTTCTTCTTCTTCTTTCTTCTTCTTCTCCTTCTTTCTTCTTCTTCTCCTTCTTCATCTTCTTCTTCCTCTTTCTTCTTCTTTTTCTTCTTCTTCATTCTTTTTCTTCTTCATTCTTCTTCTTCTTTCTTTTTATTCTTCTATTATCATCTTTCTTTTTCTTCTTTATTCTTCTTCTTCTTCTTCTTCTTCTTCTTCTCCTACTTTCTTCTTCTTCTTCTTCTTTCTTCTTTTTATTGTTCTTCTTTGTCTTTTTTCTTTCTTTTTCTTCTTCTTCTTTCTTCTTCTTCCTTCATCTTCTTCTTTTTCTTTGTTCATCTTTCTTCTTCTTCGTCCTCTACTTCTTCTTCTTCTTCAACCTCTTCTCCTTCTTCATCTTTCTTCTTCTACTTCTTCTTCTTCTTCTTCTTCTTCTTCTTTTCCACTTCTTCTTTTTCTTAGTTTACTACTTCATCATCATCATCATCATCATTATCATCTTCTTCTTCTTCTTCTTCTTCCTCTTTCTTCTTCTTCTTTCTTCCTCTTCTTCTTTGTTCTTCTTCTTTCTTCTTCTTCATTTCTCTTCTTCCTTCTTCTTCTTCTTCTTTCTTCTTTTTCTCCAAATTCTTTTTCTTTTTTCTAATTGTTCTTCTTCATCTTCCTCTTTCTTCTTCTTCTTCTTCTTCTTATTCCTTTTTCTTGTACTTCTTCTTCTTCTTCTAATTTCTTCTTCTTCTTCTCCCTCTTCTTTCTTCTTTTTCTTTCTTCTTCTTTCTTCTTCTTTTTTCATCTTTCTTCTTTCCTCTTTCCTTCTTTCTTCTTCTTCTTCTTCTTCTTCACCTTCTTTCTTCTAATTCTTCTTTCTTCTTCTTCTTTCCTCTTCTTTTTCTTCTTCTTTTTTTCTCCTCTTCTTTTTCCTCTTCTTTTTGGCTCCTCTTCAGCATCATCATCTTCTTCTTCTTTCTTCTTCTTCTTCTCCTCCTTCTTCTTCTTCTTGTTCATCTTCTTCTTCTTTTTCTATTTTCTTCTTCATCTTCTTCTTTCTTCCTCTTTCATCTTCTTCTTTCTTATTCTTTCATCTTCTTCTTCTTCCTTCTTCTTCTTCTTCTTATCTTATTCTTCATCTTCTTCATCATCATCTTCTTCTTCTTCTTCTTCTTCTTCTTCTTTTTCTTGTTTTTCATCCTTCTTCTTCTTTGTTCGTCTTCTTTTTTCCTCTTCTTTCTTCTTCTTCTTCTTTCTTCTTCTTCTTCTTCTTTCTTCTTCTTCTTTCTTCTGCTTTCTTCTACTTTCTCTTCTTCTTTCTTCTTCTTCTTCTACTTCTTTATTCTTCTTTCTTCTTCTTCTTCTTCTTCTTCTTCTTCCTCTTCTACTTCTTCTTTTTCTTCATCTTCTTCTTATGCTTATTCTTCTTCTTCTATCACTTCAACTTCTTCTTCTTCTTCTTCTTCTTCTTCTTGTTCCTCTTCTTTTTATTCTTCTTCTACTTGTTCTTCTTCTTCTTCTCCTTTCTTCTTCTTCTTCTTCTTCTGCTTTCTTCTTTTTCTTGTTTCTTCTACTTCTTCTTTTTATCTTCTTGTTTCTTTTTTCTTCTTTTTCCCCTTCTTTCTTCTTCTTCTTCTTCTTCTTCTTCTATTTCTTCTTCTTTTTTTTCTTCTTCTTTTATCTTCTTCTTCTTCATCATCTTTGCCTTCTTCTTCTTCTTGTTCATCTTCGTGTTCTTCTTTACTCTTCTTCTTCTTATATTTCTTGCTCTTCTTCTTTTTCTTCTTCATCTTCTTTCTTCTTCTTCTTCTTCTTTCTCGTTTTACTTCGTTGTTCTTGTTTGCTCTTCTACTTCTTCTTCTTCTTCTTCTTCTTTCATCTTCTTCTTTCTTTTTACTCTTCTTACATCTTCTTCTTTCTTCTTGTTCTTCTTCCTTCTTCTACTTCTCCTAATTCTTCTTCTCCTTCTTTCTACTTCTTCTTTCTTCTTCTTCTTTTATCTTCTTCTTTCTCAATTTTTTTTCTTTTTCTTTTTCTTCTTTCTTCTTCATTCTTCTTCTTCTTCTTTTTTCGTCTTCAATCTTCCTCTTTTTCCTCTGCTTCTTCTTCTTCCTCCTCTTCTTCCTCATCTTCTTCAATCTTCTTCACCTTCTTCTTCTTCTTCTTCTACTTCTTCTTCTTCTTTCTTCTTCTTTCTTCTTCTTCTTGTTATTCCGTTTTTTTTCTTTCTTCTACTTCTTCTTCTTCTTCTACTTCTTCTAAAACATCTTCATCATCACCATCATCATCATCTTCTTCTTCATCTTCTTCTTCTTCTTCTTCTTCTTTCATCTTCTTCTACGAATTCTTCTTCTTTCTTCTTCTTCTTCTTCTTATCCTTCTTCGTCTTTCTCTTCTTTCTTCTTCTTGTCTTTCTTCTTCTTCTTCTTTATTCTTCTTCTTCTTCTCCTTCTTCGTCTTGTTCTTTATGCTTCTTCTTCTTTCTTCTTCTTCTTCTTTCATCTTTTCCTTCTTTCTCTTCTTTTTTTTGTTCTTCTTCTTCTACTTCTTCTTTCTTCTTCTTCCTCTTCTTTCTTCTTCTTCTTCTTTCTTCTTCCTTTTGACCTTTTCTTTCTTCTTCTTCTTCTTTCTCCTACTTTCTTCTTCTTCTTCTTCTTTTTCCTCATCATCTTATTCTTCTTGCTCTTCTTCTTTCTTCTTTTACTTTTTCTTCTTCTACTTTTTCTTCTTCTTTTTTTTTTCTGCTTCTTTCTTCTACTTCATCATCTACATCTTGTTCTTTGTCTAGTTCATCTCTTCTCCATCTTCTTCTCCTTTCTTCTTCTTTTTCTTCTTCTTCCTCTTTCTTCTTTTTCTTATTCTTCTTCTTTCTTCTTCATCATTCTTCTTCTTCTTTCTTTTTATTCTTCTTTCTTCTTCTTCTTCCTATCCTTCTTCTTCTTCTTCCTCTTCGTTTTCTTCTTCTTCTACTTCTTTCAACTTTTTCTCTAAATTTTTGTTCTTTCTTCTTCTTCTTCTTCTTCTTCTTCTTCTTCTCCTTCTTCTTTCTTTTCTTTTCTTCTTCTTTCTTCTTCTTCTTTCATCTTCTTCTTTCCTCTTTTACTTTTGTTTTCTTCTTCTTCTTGTTCCTCATCATCTTCTTCTTCTTCTTCGTTCTTCATTCTTCTTCTTTCTTCTACTTCATTCTTTCTCTTCTTTCTTCTTCTTCTTTCATCATCTTCTTCTTTTTTCTTTCTTCTTCTTCTTCTTTCTTCTATTTTTTTCTTCTTCTTCTGCTTTCTTTTTCTCTCTTCTTCTTTCTTCTTGATTTTTTTCTTCTCCTTCTTTCTTTTTCTTTCTTCTTTTTCTTCTTCTTCTTCTTTCTTCAACGTTCTTCATTTTTTTTTCTTCTTCTTCTCCTTCTTCTTATACTTCATCTTCCTCTTCCCCATCATCATTATCTTCTTCTTCTTCTTCTTCTTTTTCTTCTTCCTCTTCTTTGTTCTTCTTCTACTTCTTCTTCTTCTATCTTCTACTTCATCTTCTTCTTCTTTCTACTTCTTGTTCTTCTTATTCTTCTTTCTTCTCCTTTTTCTTTCTTTCTTCTTCTTCTTTTTTTTTAATCTTCTTTTATCCTCTTCTTTTTTTCTTATTCTTCTTTCTTCTTCTTCTTCTTCTTCTTCTTCTTCGCCTTGATTCTTCTTCTTTCCTCTTCTTCTTTTTTGTTCTTCGTTCTCCTTTTTCATTCTTTTTCTTCTTTTTCTTCCACTTCTTCTACATCTTCTTCTTCTTCTTCTTCTTCTTCCTCTTTCTTCTTCTTATTTCTTCCTCTTCTTCTTTGTTCTTCTTCTTTCTTCTTCTTCATTTCTCTTCTTCTTCTTCTTCTTCTTCTTCTTCTTTCTTCTTTTTCTCCAAATTCTTTTTCTTTTTTCTAATTGTTCTTCTTCTTCTTCCTATTTCTTCTTCTTCTTCTTCTTCTTATTTCTCTTTCTTGTACTTCTTCTTCTTCTTCTTCCTCTTCTTCTTCTTGTTTCTTCTTCTTCTTCTTCTTTCTTCTTCTTCTTTCTTCTTCTTTCTTCTTCTTTCTTCTTCTTTTTTCATCTTTCTTCTCTCCTCTTTCCTTCTTTCTTCTTCTTCTTCTTCGTCACCTTCTTTCTTCTTCTTCTTTCCTCTTCTTTTTCTTTTTCTTTTTCTCTCCTCTTCAGCATCATCATCTTCTTCTTCTTTCTTCTTCTTCTTCTTTCTTCTTCTTCTTCTTCTCCTTCTTGTTCATCTTCTTCTTCTTCTTCTTTCTTCCTCTTTCATCTTCTTCTTTCTTATTTTCTACTTCCTTCTTCTTCTTGTTCTTCTTGTTTTTCTTTCTTCTTCTTCTTATCTTCTTCTTCATCTTCTTCCTCATCATCATCTACTTCTTCTTCTTCTTCTTCTCTGTCTTCGTTTAATTCTTTCCTCTTCTTTCCCTTGTTTTTCATGATTCTTCTTCTTTCTTCGTCTTCTTTTTTCCTCTTCTTTTTTCTTCTTCTTCTTCTTTCTTCTTCTTCTTCTTTCTTCTTCTTCTTTCTTTAGCTTTCTTCTTCTTCCTCTTCTTCTTTCTTCTTCTTTCTTCTTCTACTTCTTTATTCTTCGTTCTTCTTCTTCTTCTTCTTCTTCTTCTTCTTCTTCCTCTTCTTCTTCTTCTTCATCTTCTTCCTATGCTTATTCTTCTTCTTCTATCTCTTCTACTTCTTCTTCTTCTTCTTCCTCTTCTTCTTATTCTTCTTCTACATCTTCTTCTTCTTCTTCTCCTTTCTTCTTCTTCTGCTTTCTTCTTCTTCTTTTTATCTTCTTGTTTCTTTTTTCTTCTTTTTTTTCCCTTCTTTGTTCTTCTTCTTCTTCTTCTATTGCTTCATCTTCTTCTTTTTTTTCTTCTTCTTCTATCTTCTTCTTCTGCATCATCTTCGCCTTCTTCTTCTTCTTGTTCATCTTCTTGTTCTTCTTTCCTCTTCTTCATCTTCGCCTTCTTCTTCTTGTTCATCTTCTTGTTTTTCTTTCCTCTTCTTCTTCTTCTATTTCATGCTCTTCTCCTTTTTCTTCTTCTTCTTCTTTCTTCTTTCTTCTTTCTTCTTCTTCTTCTTCTCCTTCTTCTTCTTCTTCTTCTTTCTTGTTTTACTTCGTTGTTCTTGTTTGTTCTTCTACTTCTTCTTCTTCTTCTTCTTTCATCTTCTTCTTTCTTTTCACTCTTCTTACATCATCTTCTTTCTTCTGGTTCTTCTTTCTTCTTCTTCTTCTCCTACTTCTTCTCCTTCTTTCTTCTTCTTTCTTCTTCTTTTTTCTTCTTCTTCTTTCTCATTTTTCTTTCTTTTTCTTTTTCTTCTTTCTTCTTCATTCTTCTTCTTCTTTTTTCTTCTTCGATCTTCTTCTTTTTCCTCTACTTCTTATTCTTCCTCCTCTTCTTCTTCTTCTTCAATCTTCTTCACCTTCTTCTTCTTCTTCTTCTTCTTTCTTCTTCTTTCTTCTTCATCTTCTTCTTCCCTTTTTCTTTTCTTCTACTTTTTCTTCTTGGACTTTTTCTTCTGAAATATTTTCATCATCATCATCATCATCTTCTTCTTCTTCTTCTTCTTCTTATTCTTCTTTCATCTTTTTCTCCGAATTCTTCTTATTTCTTCTTCTTCTTCTTCTTCTTATCCTTCTTCTTCTTCCTCTTCATTCTTCTTCTTCTTCTTCTCCTTCTTCTTCTTCTGCTTCTTCTTTCTTCTACTTCTTCATCTACTTCTTGTTTTTTGTCTACTTCATCTTCTTCTTCGTCTTCTTCTTCTTCTTCTTCTTCTTCAATTTCTTCCTCTTCTACTTTTCTTCTCCTTCTTCTTCTTCTTCTTCTTCTTCTTTCTTCTTCTTCTTCTCCATCCTCTTCTCCTTTCTTCTTCTTCTTCTTCTTCTTCCTCTTTCTTCTTCTTCTTATTCTTCTTCTTTCTTCTTCATCATTCTTCTTCTTCTTTCTTTTTATTCTTCTTTCATCTTCTTCTTTCTTCTTCTTCTTCTTCCTATGCTTCTTCTTCTTCTTCTTCCTCTTCATTTTCTTCTTCTTCTAGTTCTTCTTTCATCTTTTTTTCTAAATTTTTCTTCTTTCTTCTTCTTCTTCTTCTTCTTCTCCTTCTTCTTCTTCTTCCTTTTCTCTTCTTCTTCTTTCTTCTTCTTCTTTCATCTTCTTCTTTCCTCTTTTACTTTTGTTTTCTTCTTCTTCTTCTTTCTTCGTTCTTCTTCTTTCTTCTAATTCATTCTCTCTTCTTTCATGATCTTCTACTTTCTTCTTTCTTCTTCTTCTTTTTTCTATTTTGTTATTCTTCTGCTTTCTTTTTCTCTCTTATTCTTTCTTCTTCATTTTTTTCTTCTCCTTTCTTCTTCTTTTTCATTCTTCTTCTCTCTACTTCCTCGACTTTATTCTTCTTCTTCTTTTCTCAGTTTGTTCTTTCTACTTCTTGTTATTCTCCTTTCTTATTCTTTTCTCTTCTTCTTCTTTCTTCTCATTCTTCTTCTTCTTTCTTCTTTCTTCTTTTTCTTTCTTCTTCCTTTTCTTTTTCTTCATTCCTCTTCTTCTTCTTCTTCTTCTTCTACTACTTCATTCCTCTTCTTCTTCTTCTTCGTCTTCTTCTTCTTCTTCTTCTTTATTATTATTTTTCTTCTTCTTCTTTCTTCTTTTTTATTCTTGTTTTTTCTACTTCATTCTTCTTCTTTCTTCTTCTTCTTCTTCTTTAATCATCTTTTATCTTATTTCTTCTTCTTCTTCTTCTTCTTCTTCTTCTTCTTCTTCCACTTTTTCATCTTCTTCCTTCTCTTCTATTTCTTCTTCATCTTCTTTCTTTTTTCTTCATCTTTCTACTTCTTGTTTCTTCTTCAGTCATCTTTATCTTCTTCTTTCTTTTTCTTCTTCTTTCTTCCTTTACATCTTTCTTCCTGCTCTTCTTCGTTCTTCTTCTTTCTTCTTCTGTCTTCTTCTTCTTTCTTCTTCTTCTTCTTCTTCTACTTTTTCTTCTTCTTTCTTCTTTATCTTCTTCTTCTTCTTTTTCTTATTCTTTCTTCTACTTTTCCTTCCTCTACATTCTTCTTTTTCTTCTTCTTCTTCTTCTTTCTTCTTCTTTTTCATCTTCTTCTTCTTTATCTTCTTTCTTCCTCTTCTTCTTTCCTCCTCTTCTTTCTTTTTCTTCTTCTTCTTTCTCCTTTTCTTCTTCTTCTTCTTCTTTCTTCTTCTTTCTTCTTCCTTTTCTTCTTCTTCTTCTTCTTCTTCTTTTTCTTCTTTTTCTCCTTCTTTTTATTGTTATGTTTCTTCTTCTCTTCTTCTTCTTCTTTATTCTTCTTCTTCTTCCTCTTCATTCTCCTTCTTTTTTCATGTTCATCTTTCTTCTTCTTTTAACTTCTTTCTTCTTATTCTTTCTTCTTCTTCTTCTTCTTCTTCTTCTTCTTCTTCTTTCTTCTTCTTCTTTTAACTTCTTTCTTCTTCTTCTTCTTCTTCTTCTTCTTCTTCTTCTTCTTTCTACTTCTTTTTTTTCATCTTCTTCTTCTTCTTTCTTCTTCATTTATCTTCTTCCTTCTTCTTCTTCTTTTTCTTCTTCTTCTTTAAATCTTTATCTTCTCCTTTCTTTTTCTTCCTCTTTCTTCTTTTGCTTTTTTCTTCTTACTCTTCTTCTTCATTCTTCTTCTTTCTTCTTCATCTTTCTTCTTCTTTCTTCTTCTTCTTCTTCTTCTTCTTTTTCTTCTTCTTCTTTTTATCCTTTCTTTTTTTCTTCTTCTTCTTCTTTCTTCTTTTTCATCTTCTTCTTCTTCTTTCTTCTGCTTTCTTTCCCTTCTTCTTTCCTCCTCTTCTTTCTTCATCTTCTTTTCTCTTCTTCTTTCTTCTTTTTCTTCTTCTTTTGGTTTATTTTCTTTCATTTTCTTTATATTCTTCTTTCTTTTTCTTTCTTCTTCCTCTTCTTCTTCTTCTTCTTTCATTCTCTTTGTTCTTCTTCCTCTTTCTTTTCTTCATTTTCTTCTTCTTTCTCCTCCTTCTTCTTCCACTACTACTACTACAAATATTTCTTATTCTTCTCCTACTTCTTCTTGTTCTTCTTCGTCTTTCTACTTCTTCTCCTTATTCTTCCTTCAACTTCTTTTTGTTCTTCTTCTTTTTCTTTTTCTTTCTTCTTCCACCTTCTCTTTCTTCATCTTCTTTCTTTTTTCTTTTTCTTCTTCTTCTTTCATCTTCTCTCTTCTTCTTGTTCTTTCTTCTTGCTCTTCTTCTTTTTTCTTCTTCTTTCTTCTTGTTCTTCTTTCTTCTTTTTCTATATTAACCTTCTTTCTTCTTCTTCTTCTTTCTTTTTGCTCTTATTCTTATTTCTTATTCTTTCTTCTCGTTCTTTCATCTTCTTCTTTCTTCATCTTCATCTATCATCATCATCTTCTTCTTCTTCTTCAACTTCTTTCTTCCTCTTCTTTCTTCTTCTTTTATCTCTTCTTCTTTCTTCTTCTTTTTCTTGTTCTTCTTTCTTCTTTCTTCTTTTTCTGTCTTCTCCTTTTTCTTTCTTCTTGTTTCTTCTTCTTTCATCTTTTTTTTCTCTTCTTCTTCATTCATCTTTTTTTCTTCTTCTTCTTCTTTCTCTACTTCTTCTTGATCTTCATCTACTTCTCCTTCTTCTTCATTCTTATTTTTCTTCCTTTTCTTTCTAATTCTTCTTCTTCTACCATCTTCTTCCTCTTATTCTTTCTTCTGCTTCTTCTTTGTTCCTCTTTTTTCTTCATCCTTCTTCGTTTTCTTCTTCTTCTATCAGTTTTTCTTTCTTCTTCTTCTTCTTCTTTCTTCTTCTTTCTTCTTCTTTCTTCTTCTTTCTTCTTCTTCTATCTATTTTTCTTTCTTCTTCTTCTTCTTTCTTCTTCTTTCTTCTTCTTTCATTCTCTTTATCCTTCTATTTCATCATTTTCTTCCTCTTCTTCTTTTTCTTCATCTTCTTCCTCTTCTTCTTCTCCCTTCTTCTTCTTCTCTCTTCTTCTCTCTTCTTCTTCTTTCTCCATTATTTTTCGTTCTTCTTCATTCTTCTTCAACTTTCTTCTTCTTCTTCTTCTTCTTATTCTATTTCTTCCTCTTCTTCTTCTTCTTTCTTCTTCTTCTTCTTCTTCTTGTTCTTTTTCTTCTTCTTCTTCTTTCTTCTTTCTCTTCTTCTTTTTCTTCTTCTTCTACTACTTCTACTTCTTCCTACTTCTTCTTCCTCTTTCTTCTTCTTATTTCTATCCCTTCTTTGTTTTTCTTTCTTCTTCTTCTTCTTCTATCTTTTTCTTCTTCTCTCTTCTTTTATGTTTTCTATTTCTTACTCTTCTTTATTCTTATTCTTCTTCATCATCTATTTTTTCTTCTTCTTCGTCTTCTCCTTCTTCTTCTTTCTTCTACTTCTTCTTCTTTCTTCTTTTTCTTCTTCTTCTTCTTCCTTCTTCTCCTTCTTTTACTTTCCTCATCTTCTTTCTTCTTCTTCTTCTTCTTCTTCTACTTCTTCTTCTTCTTCTTCTTCTTTTTTATGATCATCTTCTTATTCTTATTCTTCTTCTTCTACTACTTTTTCTTGTTCTTCCTCTTCTTCTTCTTCTTCTTCTTCTTTCTTCTTCATCATTCTTCTTCCTGTTTCATCCTCTTCTTTCTTCTTCTTCTTCTTCTTTCTTCTTCATCTTTTTTCTTCTTCTTCTTCTTTTTTCTACTTCTTCTTCTTCTACCATCTTCTTCTGCTTATTCTTTCTTCTACTTCTTCTTTGTTCCTATTTTTTCTTCTTCTTTCTTCGTTTTCCTCTTCTTCTGATTTTCTTTCTTCTTCTACTTCTTTCTTCTTCTTTCTTCTTCTTTCTTCTTCTTTCTTCTTCTTCATCTTTCTTCTTCTCTCTTCTTCTTACTTCTTCTTCTTCTTCTTCTATTTCTTCCTCTTCCTCTTCTTCTTCATTCTTCTTCTTCTTCTTCTTCTTCTTTACACTTATTCTTCTACTTCTTCTTCTTCCTACTTCTTCTTCTTCCTCTTTCATCTTCTTCTTTTTATCCCTTCTTGCTCTTACTTCTTCTTCTTTCTTCTTCTTCTTCTTCTTCTTCTATCTTCTTCTTCTTCTCTCTTCTTTTTTCTTTTTCTTTTTCTTATTCTTCTTTCTTCTTGTTGTTCTTCTTCGTCTACTTTTTCTTCTTCTTCTTCTTCTTCTTCTTCTACTTCTTTCTCCTACTTCTCCTTCTTCTTTCGTTGTTTTCTTCTTCCTTCTTCTAATTCTTCCACTTTCTTCATCTTCTTTCTTCTTCTTCTTCTTTCTTCCTCTTTTTTGTTCTTCTTTTTTCTTCTTCTTCTTTCTTCTTGTTCTTCTTCTTCTTCTTTCTGGTTTTTCTTTCTTCTTCATCTTCTTTCTTTTTCTTCTTCTTCATTCTTTTATTTTTCTTCTTCTTGTTCTTCTTCTTCACCTCATTCTTCTTCTAATTCTTTTTTTCTTTCACTTCTTCTTCTTCTTCTTCTTCTTTCTTCTTCTTCTCCATCTTCTTTCATCTTCTTCTTCTTCTTGTTCTTCTTTTTCTTTTTCTTCTTCTTTTTCTTTCTTCTTCATCATTCTTCTTCTTCTTTCTTCCTCTTCTTTCTTCTTCGTCTTATTCTTTCTTCTTCATCTTTTTTCTTCTACTTCTTTCCTCCCCTTCATTCTTCTTCTTTTTCTTTCTTCTTCTTTTTCTTCTTTCTTCTTTTACTTCTTTGTTCTTCTTTCTTCTTCTATTCTTCTTCTTACATTTTCTTTCTTCATCTTCCTCTTTTTTTCTTCTTCTTCTTCTTCTTCTTCTTCTTCTTCTTCTTCTTGTTTTTTCCTTCTTCTTCTTGTTCTAATGCTTATTCTTCTTCTTCTTCCTCTTATTCTTCTTCTTCTTCTTCATTTTCTTCTTCTCCTTTCTTCTACTTCTTCTATCTTCTTCTTCTAATTTCTTCTACTTCTGCTTTCTTCTTCTTTCTTCCTTTTTCTTCTTCTTCTTTCTTCCTCTTTCCTCTTCTATCTTCTTCTTCTTCTTTCTTCTTCTTTCTTCTTTCTTCTTCTTTTTCTTTTTCTTCTTTCTTTTTATTCTTCTTTCATCTTCTTCTTTCTTCTTCCTCTTCGTTCTTCTTCTTCTTATTCTTCTTCTTCTCATTCTTTCTTCTTCTCCTTTCTTCTTCAACTTCCTTTTTATTCCTCTTCTTTCTCGTTCTTCTTTCTCTTTCTCCTTCTTTTTTCTTCTTTTTTTTTTCTTCTTCTTTATTCATCTTTCTTCTACATCTTCCTCTACTTCTTCTTCTTAGTCCTCTTCTTCTTCTTCTTTTTTCTTCTTCTTCTTCTTCTTTCTTCTTTCTTTTTCTTCTTCTTCTTCTTCTTCTTCTTCTTTTCCTCTTCTTCATCTTATTATTCTACTTCTTCTTTTTCTTCTTCATCATCATCTTCTTCTAGTTCTACTTCTTGTTTCTTCTTCTTCTTTTTCTTCTTCATTTTTCTTCTTATTTCTTCTTCTTCTTCTTTCTTCTTTTATCTTCTTCTTTCTCCTTCTTTTTCTTTCTTCTTCTTTTTCTTCCTTCTCCCCTCTTTTTCTTCTTCTTCTTTCTTCTTCTTCTTCTTTCTTCTTCTTAATCTCTCTTCTTTCTTTTTCTTCTTCTTCTTCTTCTTCTTCTTCTTCTTCTTTTTCTTCTTCGTCTTCATCTTCTTCTTCTCCTTTCTTCTACTTCTTCTTTCTTCTTCTTCTTTCTTCCTCTTCTTGTTTCTTTTTGTTTCTTCTTCTTCTTCTATCTTCTTCTTTCCTCTTCTTTTTTCTTCCTCCCCTTCTTCTTCTTCTTCTATTCCTTCCACTTCTTTTTCTTCTTCTTCTTCTTCTTTCCTCTTCTTCTTCTTCCTCTCCATCTTTTTCTTCTTCTTCTTCATCCTTATCCTCGTTAACTTCTTCTTCTTCTTATTCCTTTTCCTCTAGTTCCTCTTCTTCTTCTACTTTTTCTTCTTCTTCTTCTTTCTTGTTCTTCTTCTTTCTTTCCCTTCTTTCTTCTTCTTCTTTCACCTTCTTCTTCTTTCTTCTTCTTCTTCTATTATCTTCTATTTTCTTCTTCTACTTTTTCTTCCTCTTCTTTCTTTTTCTTTCTTCTTTCCTCTTCTTTTTCTTCCTCTTCTTCTTTCTTCATCTTTCTTCTTCTTCTTCTTCTTCTTCTTCATCTTTCTTCTTCATCATCTTCTTCTTCTACTTGTTCTTCTTCTTCTTCTTTCTTCTTCTTCTCCTTCTTCTTCTTTCTTATTCTTCTTCTTCTTCTTCCTCTTTCTTCTTCTTCTTCTTCATTCTTCTTTTTCTTCTTTCTTCTTCTTCTTTCTTTTTAATCTTCTTTCATCATCTTCTTTCTTTTTAATCTTGTTCTTCATTCCTTTTCTTCTACTTCTTCTTCTTCTTCTTCTTCTTCTCCTTCTTTCTTCTTGTTAATCCTTCTTCTTTTTTATTATACTTCTTTCTCTTTTTTCTGTCTTTTTCTTCTTCTTCTTTCTTCTTCTTTCATCTTCTTCCACTTGTTCTTCTTCTTTCTTGATCTTTCTTCTTTTTCTTCCTCTACTTCTTTTTCGTCCTCTTCTACTTCTTCTTCCTTTATCTTCTTCCTTTATCTTCTTCCATTTATTATTCTTCTTCTTCTTCTCCTTTCTTTGTCTTTCTTATTCTTCTTCTTCTTCTTCATCAACTTTTTCTTTGTCTTCTACTTCTACTTCATCATGATCATCATCATCTTCTTCTTCTTTTTCTTCTTCTTTTTTCTATCTTCTTCTTCTTTCTTCTTCTTCTTATTTCTTGTTTCTTCTTCTTCTTCTTCTTCTTCTATTTCTTGCTCTTCTTCTTTTTCTTGTTCTTCGTGTACTTTCTTCTTCTTCTTCCTCTTCACCTTCTTCTTCTTCTTCTTCTTCATTTTCATCAAGTTATTCTTCTTTTTTCTTCTTTTTTCTTCTTCTTCTTCTTCGTCTTCTTCTTTCTTTTTCTTCTTCTTTCTTTCCCTTCTTTCTTCTTTTTCTTATTTCATCTTCTTCTTTCTTCATCTTTCTTCTTTTTCTTCTTCTTCTTCTTCCTTCATCTTTCTTCCTCTTTTTCTTCTTCTTCTTCTTCCTCTTCACCTTCTTCTTCTTCTTCTTCATTATCAACTTCTTCTTCTTCTATTTTCTTCTTCTTTTTCTTCTTCTTCTTCTTCTTCTTCTTCTTCTCCTTTCTTTTTCTTCTTCTTTCTTTCCCTTCTTTCTTCTTTTTCTTATTTCATCTTCTTCTTCTTTCTTCATCTTTCTTCTTTTTCTTCTTCTTCTTCTTCCTTCTTCATCTTTCTTCCACTTTTTCTTCTTCTTCTTCTTCTTCTTATTCTTCTTCTTCTTCTTCAACTTATTCTTATTCATCTTCATCATCTTCTTCTTCTTCTTCTTCTTCTTCTTCTTCTTTCTTCTTCTTCTCCTTCTTTCTTCTTCTTCTCCTTCTTCATCTTCTTCTTCCTCTTTCTTCTTCTTTTTCTTCTTCTTCATTCTTCTTCTTCTTCATTCTTCTTCTTCTTTCTTTTTATTCTTCTATTATCATCTTTCTTTTTCTTCTTTATTCTTCTTCTTCTTCTTCTTCTCCTACTTTCTTCTTCTTCTTCTTCTTTCTTCTTTTTATTATTCTTCTTTGTCATTTTTCTTTCTTTTTCTTCTTCTTCTTTCTTCTTCTTCCTTCATCTTCTTCTTTTTCTTTGTTCATCTTTCTTCTTCTTCGTCCTCTACTTCTTCTTCTTCAACCTCTTCTCCTTCTTCATCTTTCTTCTTCTACTTCTTCTTCTTCTTCTTCTTCTTCTTTTCCACTTCTTCTTTTTCTTAGTTTACTACTTCATCATCATCATCATCATTATCATCTTCTTCTTCTTCTTCTTCCTCTTTCTTCTTCTTCTTTCTTCCTCTTCTTCTTTGTTCTTCTTCTTTCTTCTTCTTCATTTCTCTTCTTCCTTCTTCTTCTTCTTCTTTCTTCTTTTTCTCCAAATTCTTTTTCTTTTTTCTAGTTGTTCTTCTTCATCTTCCTCTTTCTTCTTCTTCTTCTTCTTCTTCCTTCATCTTTCTTCCTCTTTTTCTTCTTCTTCTTCTTCCTCTTCACCTTCTTCTTCTTCTTCTTCATTATCAACTTCTTCTTCTTCTATTTTCTTCTTCTTTTTCTTCTTCTTCTTCTTCTTCTTCTTCTTCTTCTTCTTTCTTTTTCTTCTTCTTTCTTTCCCTTCTTTCTTCTTTTTCTTATTTCATCTTCTTCTTCTTTCTTCATCTTTCTTCTTTTTCTTCTTCTTCTTCTTCCTTCTTCATCTTTCTTCCACTTTTTCTTCTTCTTCTTCTTCTTCTTCTTCTTATTCTTCTTCTTCAACTTATTCTTATTCATCTTCATCATCTTCTTCTTCTTCTTCTTCTTCTTCTTCTTCTTCTTTCTTCTTCTTCTCCTTCTTTCTTCTTCTTCTCCTTCTTCATCTTCTTCTTCCTCTTTCTTCTTCTTTTTCTTCTTCTTCATTCTTCTTCTTCTTCATTCTTCTTCTTCTTTCTTTTTATTCTTCTATTATCATCTTTCTTTTTCTTCTTTATTCTTCTTCTTCTTCTTCTTCTCCTACTTTCTTCTTCTTCTTCTTCTTTCTTCTTTTTATTATTCTTCTTTGTCATTTTTCTTTCTTTTTCTTCTTCTTCTTTCTTCTTCTTCCTTCATCTTCTTCTTTTTCTTTGTTCATCTTTCTTCTTCTTCGTCCTCTACTTCTTCTTCTTCAACCTCTTCTCCTTCTTCATCTTTCTTCTTCTACTTCTTCTTCTTCTTCTTCTTCTTCTTCTTCTTTTCCACTTCTTCTTTTTCTTAGTTTACTACTTCATCATCATCATCATCATTATCATCTTCTTCTTCTTCTTCTTCCTCTTTCTTCTTCTTCTTTCTTCCTCTTCTTCTTTGTTCTTCTTCTTTCTTCTTCTTCATTTCTCTTCTTCCTTCTTCTTCTTCTTCTTCTTCCTTTTCTTCTTCTTGTTTCATCTTCTTCTTCTTCTTCTTTCTTCTTCTTCTTTCTTCTTCTTTCTTCTTCTTTCTTCTTCTTTTTTCATCTTTCTTCTCTCCTCTTTCCTTCTTTCTTCTTCTTATTCTTCGTCACCTTCTTTCTTCTTCTTCTTTCCTCTTCTTTTTATTTTTCTTTTTCTCTCCTCTTCAGCATCATCATCTTCTTCTTTCTTCTTCTTCTTCTTTCTTCTTCTTCTTCTTCTCCTTCTTGTTCATCTTCTTCTTCTTCTTCATTCTTCCTCTTTCATCTTCTTCTTTCTTATTTTCTACTTCCTTCTTCTTCTTGTTCTTCTTGTTTTTCTTTCTTCTTCTTCTTATCTTCTTCTTCATCTTCTTCATCATCATCATCTACTTCTTCTTCTTCTTCTTCTT
>JAIUJO010002340.1:5000-7500 GCA_023846275.1 Vanilla planifolia
AAGAAGAAGAAGAAGTTGAAGAAGATGAAGAAGTTGAAGAAGATGATGAAGAAGAAGAAGTAAAAGAAGAAGATGACGAAGTAGAAGAAGAAGTTGAAGAAGAAGAAGATGATGACGATGATGGAGGAGTAGTAGAAGAAGAGGTAAAAGAAGAAGCGGAAGAAGTAGAATAAGAATACGAAGAAGAAGAAGTTGACGATGATGAAGATGATGGGGAAGAAGATGATGATTAAGAAGAAGAAGAAGATAATGAAGAAGAAGAAGAAGAATAAGAGGAATAAGAAGATAAGAAGGCAGAAGAAGAACAATAATATGCAAATGAAGAAGAAGAAGAAGAAGAAGAAGATGAAGAAGTTGAAGAAGAAGTAGAAGAAGAAGAAAGGGAAGAAGAAGAAGGAGATCACAAAGAAAAAGAAGAAGATGAAGAAGAAGAAGAAGAAGAGGAAGAGGACCAAGAAGAAGAAGAACAAAAAGAAGAAGAACAAGATGATTAAGAAGAATAAGAAGAAGAAGAAGATAAAGAAGAAGTGGTAGTAGCAGTACTAGATGAAGATAAATAAGTGGTAGAAGAAGAAGGATAAGAAGAAGAAGAAAAAGAAGAAGAAGAAGAAGAATAAGGAGTAGGAGAAGGCATAGAAGAAGAGTAGACAAAAGTTAACGAAGAAGAAGAAAAAGAAGAAGAAGAAAAAGATGAAGAGGAAGAGGAAGAATAAGTAGAAGAAGATTACGAACAAGAAGATGTGGAAGGGAGAGAAGAAGAAGAAGAAGAAGAAGTTGATGAAGAAGAAGAAGAACAAGAAGTTGAAGAAGAAGAAGAAGAAAAAGAAGGTCTAGAAGAAGAAGAAGAAGTAGAAGAAAAAAACGAAGTGGAAGAATATCAAGAAGTAGAATAAGATGATGAAGAAGAATAAGAAGTAGAAGAAGAACATGAAGAAGAAGAAGAAGATGAAGATGAAGAAGAAGAAGAAAGAAGGAGAAGGTGAAGAAGAAGTAGAAGAAGAAGAAGTAGAAGAAGATGATGAAGAAAAAAAAGAAGAAGAGGAAGAAGAAGTAGTAGAAGAAGAAGAAGAAGTTGTTGAGGGACAAGTGGAAGAAGAAGAAGAAAAAGAGAAGAGGAAGATGAAGAAGAAGAAGAAGAAGAAGATGAAGAAGAAGAAGAAGAAGAAGAAGAACAAGAAGCAGTAGAGGAGGAAGAACAAGAGGAAGAGAAAGAAGAAGATGAAGAACAAGAAGAGAACGAAGAAGAAAATATATAAAAGAGGAAGAAGAAGAAAAAGATGAAGAAGAAGGAAAAGAAGTAGAAGAAGAAGAGTAAGAAGAAGAGGAAGAAGTAGAAGAGGAAAAAGAAGAAGAGGAAGAAGTAGAAGAAGAAGAAGAAAAGATGAAGATGAACAAGAAGTAGTTGTAGTAGAAGAAGAAGTAGAAGAAGAAGAAGAGGAAGCATAAGATGAAGAAGAAGAAGAATAGGAAGAAGTAGAAGAAGACGTAGAAGAAGAACATGTTGAAGAAGAAGAAGAAGATGATGATGATGATGAAGAAGAAGAAGAAAAAGAAGAGGAAGAAGAAGAAGATGAAGAAGAAGATGAAGAAGTACTTAAAGTAGAAGTAGAAGAAGAAGATGATGATGATGAAGATGAAGAAGAAGTAGAAGAAGAAGATGATTATGATGAAGAAGAAGAAGCAGTTGTAGAAGAAAAAGAAGAAGAAGAAGAAGAAGAAAAGAAGATGTAGAAGAAGAAGAAGAAGAAGAAGAGGAAGAAGAAGAGTAAGAAGATGAAGAAGAAGATGATGATGAAGAAGAAGAAGAACAAGAACAAGAAAAGGAAGAAGTTGAAGAAGAACATGAAGAAGAAGGAGAAGAAGAAAAAGAAAAAGAAGAAGTAGAAGAAGAAGAAGAAGAAGAGGAAGATGAAGAAGGAGAAGGAAAAGAAGAAGAGGAAGAAGAAGAAGAAGGAGAAGAAGAAGAGGAAGAAGAAGAGGAAGAAGAAGAAGAAGAAGAAGAAGAAGAAGAAGAAGAAGAAGAAGAAGGAGAAGAAGAAGTAAAAGCGAAAGAACAAGAAACAGAAATAAAGAAGGAGAAGAAGAAGAGGATGAAGAAGAAAATGAATAAAAGAAGATGACAAAGTAGAGTAAGAAGGAGGTGGAGGAGGAGGAGAATCACCAGAAGAGAAAGACGAAGACGAAGAAGAAGAAGAATAAGATGATCAAGAAGAAGAAAAGGAAGAAGAAGAAGAAGAGAAAGAAGAAGAAGTACAAGAAGAAGAAGATGAAGAAAAAGAAGAAGATGAAGAAAAAGTGGAAGATGAAGAAGTAGAATAAGAAAAAGAGGCGGAGGAGGGAGAGGAAGAAGAAGAAGGAGAGGAAGAGGAACAAGAATGAGAGGAAGAGAAAGAAGAAGAAGAGGAGGATGAATAAGAAGAAGAAGAATAAGAAGAAGAAGAATAAGAAGAAGTAATAGAAGAAGAAGAAATAGATGAAGAAGAGGAGGAGAAATAGATGA
>JAIUJO010002340.1:20000-22500 GCA_023846275.1 Vanilla planifolia
AAGATGAAGATGTAGAAGTAGAAGAAGAAAAAAAAGAAGTTGATGAAGAAGAAGAAGTAGCACAAGAAAAAGAAAGCCTAGAAGAAGTAGAAGAGAAGAAGAAGAAGGGGAAGAAGATGAAGAAGAAGAATATGAATATGAAGAAGAATAAGAAGTACAAGAAGAACACGAAGAAGGAAAGAAGATGAAGAACAAAAAGAAGAAGAAGAAAAACAAGAAGAAGAAGGAGGAGAAGAGGAGAAAAGGAATAAGAAGAAGAAGAAGATGAAGAAGAAGGAGAAGAAGAAGATGAAGAATAAGAAAAAGAAGAAGAGGAAGAAGTAAAGGAAGAAGAAGAACTAGTAGAGGGACCAGAGGAAGAAGAAGAAAAAGAAGAAGAGGAAGTTAACAAAGAAGTAGAAGAGGAAGAAGAAGAAGAAGAAGAAGAAGAAGAAGAAGAAGATGATGATGAAGTAGAAGAGGAAGAACAAGAAGAAGAAAAAGAAGAAGATTAAGAAGAAGAAGAGAAATAAGAAGAACATAAATAAAATTAGAAGAAGAAGAGGAAGAAAAATAAGAAGAAGAAGAACAGAAGAAGAAGAAGAACAAGAAGAAGAGGAAGAAAAATAGTAAGAAGAGGAGAAAGAAGTAGAAGAGGAAAACAAAGAAGAGGTAGAAGATGTAGAAGACGAAGAAGAAGAAAAAGAAGAACGAGAAGAAGCAAGTAGAAGACGAGGACGAAGAAGATGAGAAAGAAGTAGTAGTGGAAGAAGAAGATGAAGAAAAAGATGAAGAAGAAGAAGAGAGGTAGAAGAAGAAGAAGAAGAAGAAGAACAACAACAACAACAAGCAGAAGAGGAAGAGGAAGAAGCAGAAGAAGAGGATGAAAAAGAAGAAGAAGAAGAAGAAGAAGAAGAAGAGGAGGAGGAGGAGGAGGAAGAAGAAGAAGAATAAGAACAAGAGGGAAAAGAAGAAGAAGATAAAGAAGTAAAAGTAAAAGAAGAAGAAATAGAAGAAGAAGAAGAAGAAGAAGAAGAAGAAATAGAAGAAGGAGAAAAAGAAGTGGAAGAAGAAGAAGAAGAAAAAGTAGAAGAGGAAGAAGAAGAACAAGAAAAAGATGATGAAAATGATGAAGTAATAGTAATAGAACTAGAGGATGATGATCATGATGTAGAAGAGGAAGAAGAAAAAGAAGTTGCTGAAGAAGAAGAAGTAGAAGAAGAACAAGAAGTAGAAGAAAAAGAAGGTCTAAAAGAAAAAGGAGCAGAAGAAGAAGAAGAAGAGGAAGAAGATGAAGAAGAAGAATAAGAAGATCAAGAAGAATAAGAAGTAGAAGAAGAACACAAAGAAGAAGAAAGACACGAAGAGTAAGATAATGAAGAAGAAGAAAAAGAAGAACAAGAAGAAGGAGTAGAAGAAGGAGAAGTAGAATAAGAAGAAGAAGAAAGAGAAGAAGAAGAAGAAGAGGAAGGAGAAGAAGATAAAGAAGAAAAAAAAGAAGAAGAGGAAGAAGAAGTAAAAGAAGAAGAAGAAGAAGAAGAAGTAGAGGGACAAGAGGAAGAAGAAGAAATAGAAGAACCAAAATAAGAAGAAGTAGAAGAGGAAGAACAAAAAGAAGAAAAAGAAGAAGGTGAACAAGAAGAATAGAATGAAGAAGAGATAAAATAAAAGTGGAAGAAGAAGAGGAAGAAAAAAAACAAGAAGAAGAAGGAGAAGAAGCAGAAGAAGAAGAAGAAAAAGAGTAAGAAGAAGAGGAAGAAGTAGAAGAGGAAAACAAAGAATAGGAAGAAGAAGTATAGTAGTAGTAGAAGAAGAAGAAGAAGAAAAGAAGTAGAAGAGGAGGAAGAAGAAGCGAAGAAAGAAGTAGTAGTAGAAGAAGAAGATGAAGAAAAAGAAGAAGAAGTAGAATAAAAAAGAAGAAGAAGAACTAGAAGTAGATGATGAAGAAGAAGTAGAAGAAGCGGACGAAGAAGAAGTTGAAGAAGAAGAAGGAGGAGGACGAGGAGGAGGAGGAGGTGGAGGAGGATCTGAAGAAGAGGCAGAAGATGAAGATGGAGAAGAAGAAGAAGAAGAAGAATTAGATGAACTAGTAGTAGTAAAAGAAGGAGAAGAAGAAGAAGAAGATGGAGAAGATGATGAAGATGAAGAAGAAGAAGAAGAAGATGATGATGATCATGATGAAGAAGCAGAAGAAGATGATGGTGAAGAAGAAGACGAAGAAGAAGATCCTGAGGAAGAAGAAGAAGAAGAATAGTACGAAGAAAAAGAAGTAGAAGATTTAGAAGAAGAGCAAGAAGGAGGAGGATCACAAGGGGAAAAATAAGATAAAGAAGACAAGGAGAAAAAGGAGAAGAGGAAGAAGAAGAAGAACAAGAAGAAGGACATGAAGAAGAAGAAGAAGGAGAAGAAGAGGAAGTGGAAGAAGAAGTAAAAGAAGATAAAGAAAAACAAGAAGAAGAAAAGTAAGAAGAAGCAAAATATAAGAAGAATAAGAAGAAGAAGAATTACAAGATAAGGAAGT
>JAIUJO010002340.1:25000-32500 GCA_023846275.1 Vanilla planifolia
AGAAGAAGAAGAAAGTAGAAGTAGAAGAAGGAGAAAAAGAAGTGGAAGAAGCAGTAGAAAGAAGATGAAGAAGAAGAAAAAGTAGAAGAGGGAAGAAGAAGAAGAAGAACAAGAAGAAGATGATGATGATGAAGTAATAGCAAAAGAACTAGAGGAGATGATGATGATGATGATGTAGAAGAGGAAGAAGAAAAAGAAGTTGTTAAAGAAGAAAAAGAAGTAGAAGAAGAACAAGAAGTAGAAGAAAAGAAAGTCTAGAAGAGAGGAGTAGAAGAAGAAGAAGAAGAGGAAGAAGATGAAGAAGAAGAATAAGAAGATGAAGAAGAATAAGAAGTAGAAGAACACAAAGAAGAAGAAAGAGACGAAGAAGAAGAAGAGGAAGAAGAAGAAAAAGAAGAACAAGAAGGAGTAGAGAAGGAGAAGTAGAATAAGAAGAAGGAGAAAGAGAAGAAGAAGAAGAAGAGGAAGGAGAAGAAGATGAAGAAGAAGAAGAAAAAGAAGAAGAGGAAGAAGAATTAAAAGTAGTAGTAGAAGAAGAAGAGGAAGTAGAGGGACAAGAAGAAGAAGAAGAAAAAGAAGAACCAGAATAAGAAGAAGTAGAAGAAGAAGAACAAGAGAAGAAAAAGAAGAAGGTGAAGTAGAAGAAGAGAATGAAGAAGAAAATAAATAAAAGTGGAAGAAGAAGAGGAAGAAAAAGAACAAGCAGAAGAACAAGGGGAGAAGAAGAAGAAGAAGAACATGAAGAAAAAGAGTAAGAAGAAGAGGAAGAAGTAGAAGAGGAAAGCAAAGAAGTGGAAGAAGTTGTAGAAGAAGAAGAAGAAGAAGAAGAAGAAGTAGAAGAGGAGGAAGAAGAAGGGAAGAAAGAAGTAGTAGGAAGAGAAGAAGATGAAGAAAAAGAAGAAGTAGAAGAAAAAGAAGAAGAAGAACTGGAAGTAGATGACGAAGAAGAAGTAGAAGAAGGCGACGAAGAAGAAGTTGAAGAAGGAGGGAGGTGGTGAGGAGAGATCTGAAGAAGAGGGAGAAGAAGAAGAAGAAGAGTAAGAAGAAGAACTAGAAGTACTAGTAGTAGTAAAAGAAGGAGAAGATGATGAAGATGAAGAAGAAGAAGAAGAAGATAATGATGATCATGATGAAGAAGCAAAAGAAGATGAAGAAGAAGAAGAAGAAGAAGAAGATGATGATGAACTTGAGGAGGAAGAAGAAGAAGAAGAAGAAGAATAGTACGAAGAAGAAGAAGAAGTAGAAGACGAAGAAGAAGAAGAGCAAGAAGGAGGAGGAGGAGGATCACAAGGGAAAAACTAAGATAAAGAAGAACAAGAAGAAAAGGAGAAGAGGAAGAAGAAGAAGAAGAAGAAGAAGGACAAGAAGAAGGAGATGAAGAGGAAGTGGAAGAAGAAGAAGAAAAAGAAAGAAAAAGAAAAATAAGAAGAAGAAAATGAAGAAGAAGTAAAATATAAGAGAAGAAGAAGAAGAAGAATTACAAGATTGGGAAGTAGTAGTACTAGTAGTAAAAGAAGAAGAACAACAACAAGAAGAGGGAAATAGAAGAGGAAGAAAGAGAAGAAAAAGTAGATGAAGAAGAGGAGGAGGAAGAAGAAGAAGAAGAAGTAGAAGAAGAAGAAGAAAAAGAGGAAGAGGAGGAGGAGGAGGTGGAAGAAGAAGATGAAGAAGAAATGCAATAGTAATAGTAGTAGTATTAGTAGCAGCAATAGTAGTAGTAGTAGTACAAGAACAGGAAGAAGAAGAAGAAGAAGAAGAAGAAGAGGAATAAGAATAAAAAGAATAGGAAGATGAAGAAGAAGAAGTTGAAAAAGAAGAAGAAGAAGAGGAAGAAGAATAAGAAGAATATGACTAAAAACAAGTTGAAGAAGATTAACAACAAGAAGTGGAATAAGAATAAGAATAAGAAAAAGAAGAGAAAGAAGAAGAAGAAGAAGAAAAAGAGGTAGGAGAACACGAAGAAGAAGATGAAGATGAAAAGGATGAACAACAAAGAGAAGAAGAAGAAGAAGAAAAAGAAGAAGAAGAGGAGTAAGAAGAAGAAGAAGTAGAAGTAGTAGTAAAAGAAGAAGAAGAAGAAGAAGGACTACAAGAAGAAGAAGAAGAAGAAAAAGAACAAGCAGAAGAAGAAGAGGAGGATGAAAAAGAAGAAGAAGAAGAAGAGGAGGAGGAAGAAGAAGAAGGAGAATAAGAAGAGGAAAAAGAAGAAGAAGATAAAGATGTAGAAGTAAAAGAAGAAATAGAAGAAGAAGAAGAAGAAGAAGAAATAGAAGAAGGAGAAACAGAAGTGGAAGAAGAAGAAGAAGAAGAAGAAGAATAAGAAGAAAAAGATGATGATGATGAAGTAATAATAGTAGAACTAGAGGATGATGATGATGATGATGATGACGTAGAAGGAGAAGAAGAAAAAGAAGAAGTCAATGAAGAAGAAGAAGAAGAAGTAGAAGACGAACAAGATCTAGAAGAAAAAGAAGGTCTAGAAGAAGAAGAAAGAGAAGGAGAAGAGGCAGTAGTAGTACGTAGTAGGAAGAAGAAGAGGAGAAGGAGAAGAAGAAGAAGAAGAAAAAAAAGAACAATAAGAAGCAGAAGAAGAAGAAAGAGATTAAGATAAGAAGAAGATGACAAAGAAGAAGAAGAAGAAGAAGAAGAAGAGGAAGAAGAAGAAGAAGAACAAGATGAACGAAGAACAAGATGTAGAAGAAAAATAAGAAGAAGGGGGGAGATAAAGAAGAAATAGTAGTAGCACTAGTAGTTGAAGATAAAGAAGAAGAAGAAGAAGAAGAATAAGAAGAAGAAGAAGACGAAGAAGAAGAAGAAGAAGTAGAACGAGTAAGAGAACGAAAAAAAGAAGAGCAGAAAGAAGTTAATGAAGAAGAAGAAGAAGAGGAAGAAGAAGAAGAAGAAGAAAAGAGAAGAATAGAAAAGAGGTAGAAAAAGAAGAAGATTATGAAGAAGAAGAAGTAGAAGAAAGAGAAGAAGAAGAAGAAGAAAAAGAAGAAGAGTAGAAGTAGAAGAAGAAAATAAGAAGTTGATGAAGAAGAAGAACAAGAAGTAGAACAAGAAAAAGAAGGCCCAGAAGAAGTACAAGAAGAAGAAGAAGAAGACGAAAAAGATGAGAAGAAGAATAAGAAGATGAAGAAGAATAAGAAGTACAAGAAGAACACGAAGAAGAAGGAAAAGAAGAAGAAGAAAAGAAGAAGAAGAAAAAGAAGAACAAGAAGAAGAAGAAAGAGGAGGAGAAGGAGAAGAGAAATAAGAAGAAGAAGAAGAAGAAGATGAAGTAGAAGAAGAAGGAGAAGAAGAAGATGAAGAACAAGAAAAAGATGAAGAGGAAGAAGAAGTAAGGGAAGAAGGAGAAGTAATACAGGGACAAGAGGAAGAAGAAGAAAAAGAAGAAGAGGAAGTTAACGAAGAAGTAGAAGAGGAAGAAGAAGAAAAGAAGAAGAAAAAGAAGAAGTAGAAGAGGAAGAATAAGAAGAAGAAAAAGAAGAAGGTGAAGAAGAATAAGAGAGATAAGAAGAACATAAATAAAATTGGAATAAGAAATGGAAGAAAAGGAACAAAAGGAAGAAGAAGAAGAACAAAGAAGAAGAAGAAGAACAAGAAGAGAAGAAGAAAAATAGTTAGAAGAAGAGGAAGAAGTAGAAGAGGAAAACAAAGATGAGGTAGAAGATGTAGAAGAAGAAGAAGAAGAAAAAGAAGAACATGAAGAAGAAAAAGTAGGAGACGAGGAAGAAGAAGAGGAGAAGAATAGTAGTAGTAGTAGAAGAAGATGAAAAAGAAGAAGATGAAGAGGTAGAAGAAGAAGAAGAAAAAGAACTAGTAGAAGAGGAAGAGTTAGAAGAACAAGAGGAGGATGAAAAAGAAGAAGAAGAAGAAGAAGAAGTGGAGGTAGGAGAAGGAAGAAGAAGAAGAATAGAAGAAGAGGAAAAGGAAGAAGATAAAGAAGTAGAAGCAGAAGAAGAAGAAGAAGAAGAAATAGAAGAAGGAGAAAAAGAAGTAGAAGAAGAAGAAGAAGAAGAAGAAAAAGTAGAAGAGGAGAAGAAGAAGAAGAAGAAGAAGAAGAAGAAGCTAATGATGATGAAGTAATAGTAATAGAACTAGAGGATGATGATGATGATGTAGAAGATGAAGAAGAAAAAGAAGTTGTTGAAGAAGAGAAGTAGAAGAAGAACAAGAAGTAGAAGAAAAAAAAGATCTAGAAGAAGAAGAAGGAGCAGAAGAAGAAGAAGAAGAGGAAGAAGAAGAATAAGAAGATCATTAAGAATAAGAAGTAGAAGAACAACACAAATAAGAAGAAAGAGACAAAGAAGAAAATGAAGAAGAAAAAGAAGAATAAGAAGAAGGAGTCGGAGAAGGAGAAGTAGAATAAAGAAAAAGGAGAGAAGAGAAGAAGAAAAAGAAGAGGAAAGAGAAGAAGATGAAGAAGAAGAAAAAGAAGAAGAGGAAGAAAAAGTAAAAGAAGAAGAAGAAGAAGAAGTAGAGGAGGACAAGAGGAAGAAAAGAAAAAAGTAGAACCAGAATAAGAAGAAGTAGAAGAGGAAGAACAAGAAGAAGAAAAGAAGAAGGTGAACAAGAAGAAGAGAACGAAGAAGAAATAAAATAAAAGTGGAAGAAGAAGAGGAAGAAAAAAAACAAGAAGAAGAAGGAGAAGAAGAAGAAAAAAAAGCGTAAGAAGAAGACGAAGAAATAGAAGAGAAAAACAAAGAAGAGGAAGAAGAAGTAGTAGTAGTAGTAGTAGTAGAAGAAGAAGAAGAAGAAGAAATAAAAGAAGGAGAAAAAGAAGTAGAAGGAGAAGAAGAAGAAGAAGAAGAAAAAGTAGAAGAGGAAGAAGATGAAGAAGAAGAAGAAGAAAAAGGTGATGATGATGAAGTACTAGTAATAGAACAAGAGGATGATGATGATGATGATGATGATGATGATGTAGAAGATTAAGAAGAAAAAGAAGTTGTTGATGAAGAAGTAGAAGAAGAACAAGAAGTAGAAGAAAAAGAAGGTCTAGAAGAAGAAGGAGCAGAAGAAGAAGAAGAGGAAAAAGAAGAATAAGAAGATCAAGAAGAATAAGTAGTAGAAGAACAACACAAAGAAGAAGAAAGAGACAAAGAAGAAGAAAATGAAGAAGAAAAAGAAGAATAAGAAGAAGGAGTAGGAGATGAAGAAGTAGAATTAGAAGGAGAAAGAGAAGAAGAAAAATAAGAGGAAAGAGAAGAAGATGAAGAAGAAGATAAAGAAGAAGTGGAAGAAAAAGTAAAAGAAGAAGAAGAAGAAGAAGTAGAGGGACAAGAAGAAGAAGAAGAAAAAGAAGAACCAAAATAAGAAGAAGTAGAAGAGGAAGAACAAGAAGAAGAAAAAGAAGAAGGTGAATAAGAAGAAGAGAACGAAGAAGAAATAAAATAAAAGTGGAAGAAGAAGAGGAAGAAAAAGAACAAGAAGAAGAAGAAAAAAAAGAGTAAGAAGAAGGGGAAGAAGTAGAAGAGGAAAACAAAGAAGAGGAAGAAGAAGTAGAAGAAGAAGAAGAAGAAGAAGAAGAAGTAGAAGAGGAAGAAAAAGAAGCAAAGAAAGAAGTAGTATTAGAAGAAGAAGATGAAGAAAAAAAAGAAGTAGAAGAAAAAGAAGAAGAAGAACTAGAAGTAAATGAGGAAGAAGAAGTAGAAGAAGCAGGCGAAGAAAAAGAAGGAGGAGGAGGAGGAGGTGGAGGAGGATCTAAAGAAGAGGGAGAAGAAGAAGAAGAAGAAGAAGAAGAAGAAGAAGAGTAAGAAGAAGAAGAATTAGAAATATTACTAGTAGTAAAAGAAGGAGAAGAAGAAGAAGAAGAGGGAGAAGATGATGAAGATGAAGAAAAAGAAGAAGATGATGATGATCATGATGAAGAAGCAGAAGAAGAAGAAGAAGAAGAAGAAGAAGAAGAAGAAGATCTTCACGAAGAAGAAGAAGAAGAATAGTACGAAGAAGAAGAAGTAGAAGACGAAGAAGAAGAAGAGCAAGAAGGAGGAGGAGGAGGATCACAAGAGGAAAAATAAGATAGAGAAGAATAAGAAGAAACAGGAGAAGAGGAAGAAGAAGATTAAGAAGAAGAAGGACAAGAAGAAGAAGAAGTAGAAGAAGAGGAAGTGGAAGAAGAAGAAAAAAAAGAAAAAGAAAAACAAGAAGAAAAGGAAGAAGAAGCAAAATATAAGAAGAAGAAGAAGAAGAGGAATTACAAGATAAGGAAGTATTAGTACTAGTAAAAGAAGAAGAACAACAAGGAGTGGAAAAGAGAAGAGGAAGAAAGAGAAGAAAAGTAGATGAAGAAGAGGATGAGGAGGAAGAAGAAGTAGAAGAAGAAGTGGAAGAAGAAGAAGAAGAAAAAGAGGAAGAGGAGAAGGAGGAGGAGGAGGAAGAAGAAGATGATGAAGAAGAAAAGCAGCAGTAGTAGTAGTAGTATTAGTAGCAGCAGTAGTAGTAGTAGTACAAGAAGAAGAAGAAAAAGAAGAAGAAGAAGAAGAAGAAGAGGAAGAAGAATAAAAAGAATAAGAAGAAGAAGATGATGAAGAATAGGAAGAAGTTGAAGAAGAAGAAGAGGAAGAGGAAGAAGTATAAGAAGAATACGATGAAGGACAAGATGAAGAAGATTAATAACAAGTGGAATAAGAATAAGAAAAAGAAGAAAAAAAAAGAAGAAGAAGTAGAAAAAGAAGTAAGAGAACAAGAAGAAGAAGATGAAGATGAAAAGGATAACAAGAAGGAGAGAAGAAGAAGAAGAAAAAGAAGAAGAAGAGGAGCAAGAAGAAGAAGAAGAAGTAGAAGAAGTAGTAAAAGACGAAGAAGAGAAAGGACTACAAGAAAAAGAAGAAGAAGAAGAAGAAAAAGAACAAGCAGAAGAAGAAGAGGAAGAAGAAAAAGAGGAGAATGAAAAAGAAGAAGAAGAAGAAGAAGAAGAAGAGGAAGAAGAAGAAGAATAACAAGAGGAAAAAGAAGAAGAAGATAAAGAAGTAGAAGTAAAAGAAGTAGTAGAAGAAGAAGAAGAAGAAGAGGAAGAAGAAGAAGAAGAAGAAGAAGAAGAAGAATAAGAAGAAGAAATAGAAGAAGGAGAAATAGAAGTGGAAGAAGAAGAAGAAGAAGAAATAGAAGAGGAAGAAGAAGAAGAAGAACAAGAAGAAGATGATGATGATGATGAAGTAATAGTAGTAGAACTAGAGGATGATGATGATGACGATGATAATGATGACGTAGAAGGAGAAGAAGAAAAAGAAGATTTGATGATGAAGAAGAAGAAGGACAACAACAAGATCTAGAAGAAATAGAAGGTCTAAAAGAAGGAGCAGAAGAAGAAGAAGAAGAGGAAGAAGATGTAGAAGAAGAATAAGAAGAAGAAGAATAAGAAGTAGAAGAAGAACACAAAGAAGAAGAAAGAGAAGAAAAAGAAGAAAATGAAGAAGAAGAAAAAGAAGAACAAGAAGAAGAGGAAGGAAAAGTAGAATAAGAAGAAGGAGAAAGAGAAGAAGAAGAAGAAGAAGGAGA
>JAIUJO010002340.1:47500-57500 GCA_023846275.1 Vanilla planifolia
GAAGGAGAAGAAGAAGAGGAGGAAGAAGAGGAAGAAGAAGAAGAAGTTGAAGTCGAATAAGAAATATATGAAGAAGAAGAAGAAGATGTTGATGATGATGAGTAAGAAGAAGAAGAAGAAGAACAAAAAAGAATAAAAATAAGCAAAAGAAGTAGGAGAAGAAGAAGAAGAAGAAGAAGAAGAAGAAGAAGAGGAAGAACAAGGAGAAGAAGAACACGAAAAGGAAGAAGAAGAAAAAGAAGAATAAGAAGCAAAAGAAGAAGAAGAACAAGGACAAGAAGAAGAACAACAACAAGAAGAAGAAGAATAAGAATAAGAAGAAGAAGAAGAATAGAAAGAAGAAGATGAAGAGGAAGACGTACAAAAGCTGGAAGAACAAGAAGAAAACAAAGAAGAGGAAGAGGAAGAAGAAGTAGAAGAAGAACAAGAAGTAGAAGTTGAAGAGGAAGAAAAAGAAGAAGAAGAAGAAGAAGTTGGTGATGATCATGATGATGAAGATGAAGGAGAAGAAGAAGAAGAAGAAGAAGGGGAAGAAGAAGTGGAAGAAGAACAAGAAGAAGAAAATGAAGAAGAAGAATACTTAGTAGTAGAGGAAGAGGAAGACGATGAAAATGACGAAGAAGAAGAAGAAGAAGAAGAAGAACAGGAAGAAGAAGAAGAACAAGAAGAAGAAGAAGGAGAAGAAAAGTTGAACTAGAAGAAAAACAAGGAGAAGAAGTAGAAGAAGAAGAAGACTAAAAAGCTGAAGAAGATGGAGAAGAAGGAGAAGAAGAAGAGGGAGAAGAAGAAGAAGGAGGAGAAGAAGAAGAAGCAGAAGAGGAACAGTAGAAGATGAAGAAGGAGAAGAAAAGGAACAAGAAGAAGAAATTAGATGAAGAAGTAAAGGAAGAAGAAGAAGAAGAAGAAGATGTTAGTGATGATCATGATTATGAAGATGAGGTAGTAAAAGAAGAAGGAGAAGAAGAAGTGCAAGAAAAAGAAACAGAAGAAAATGAAGAAGAAGAATAAGTAGTAGTAGAAGAAGAAGAAGATGACAAAAAAGTAGAAGAAGAAGAAGAAAAAGAAGAAGAGGAAGAAGAAGAACAAGAAGAAGAAGATGAAGGAGAAGAAGAAAGGTAAGTAGAAGAAAAAGAAGGAGAAGGAGGAGAAGAAGAAGAAGAAGAAGAAGATGCAGAATTAGCATAAGAAGAAGAAAGGGAAGAAGGAGATGATAAAGACGAAGAAGAAGAAGAAGAAGAAGAAGAATAAGAAGAAGAAAAAGAAGAACAAGAAAAAGAAGAAGGAGAAGAAGAAGATCAAGATTTAGATGAAGAAGAAGAAGAAGAGAAGAAGAAAAGAGGAAGAAGCAGAAGGAGAAGAAGGAGATGAAGCAGAAGAAGAAGAAGAAGAAGAAGTAGAGGAAAAGAAGAAGAAGAAGAACAAGAACAAGAACAATAGTAAGAACACGAAGAAGAACAAGAACAATAGCAAGAAGAAGAAGAAGAAGAAGATGAAGTAGTAGAACAAGAAGAAGAAGTTGAAGTAGAAGAAGAATAAGAAGAAGAAGAGGAAGAAAAAGAAAAGAAGAGGAAGAGGAAGATGAGGGGAAGAAGAAGAGGAAGAAGAAGAAGAAGAAGTAAAAGAAGAATGAGAAGATGAAGAAGAAGAAGATGAAGAAGAAGAAGAAAAAGAAGAAGTAGAGGAAGAAGAAAAAGAAGAAGAAGAAGAAGAAGAAGAAGAAGATGATGATGAAGAAGATGAAGAAGAAGAAAAAGAAGAGGAAGTGGAAGAAGATGAAGAATAAAAAAGGAGAAGAAGAATAAAAAGAAGAAGCTGAAGATGAAGAGGAAGAAGATTAAGAAAAAGAAAAAGTAAAAGAAGAAAAAAAATAAGTAGTAGTAGTGGTAGAAGAGGAACAAGAAGAAGAATCAATAGAAAAAGAAGAAGAAGAAGAACAAGAAGAAGAAGTAGTAAGAGGAGAAGAAGGGGAAGGAGAAGTATACGAAGGAGAAAAAGAACCAGAAGAAGAAGAAAGCAAAGAAGAAGAAGAAGAGAAAGGATATGAAGAACAGGAAGAAGAAGAAATAGAAGAAGATCAAGAATTACAAGAAGAAGAAGAAGAAGATGAAGAAGAAGAAGCAGTAGAGGAAGAAGAAGAAAAAAGAAGGAAAAGAAGAGGAAGAAGCAGAAGAAGGAGAAGAAGAAGAAGAAGAAGAAGAGTAATAACAATAATTAGGAGAAGAGGTAGAGGAGGAAGAAGAAGAAGAAGAAGACGAACAAGAAGACGAAAAAAAAGAAGAAAAAGAAGAAGGTGGAGAAAAAGAGGAAGAAGAAGAATAAAGAGAAGAGGAAGAAGAAGAATAGAAAATAGAAAAAGAAGAAAACGAAGAAGAAGATAAAGTGGAAGACGAAGAAAAAAGAAGAAGAACAAGAAGAAGAAGAAGAAGACGAAGAAGAAAAAGATGAGGGGGAAGGAGAAGACGAAGAAGAAAAAGAAGAAGAAAGAGAAAAAGTAGAAGATGACAAAGAAGTAGAAGAAGTAGAAGTAGAAGAAGAAGAAGACGAAGAAGATCGCGACGATAGAAGATTAAAGTGAAGAAGAAGAAGAAGAAGTAAAAGAAGAAAAAGAAGAAGAAGAAGGAGGCGGACGAGGAGGAGGAGAAGAAGAAGATAATGATGAAGATGAAGAGGAAAAAGGAGAAGAAGAAAGAGTAGAAGGAGAAGGATAAGAAGAAGAAGGACAAGAAGAAGAAGAAGAAGGAGAAGATGAAGTAGTAGAATAAGAAGAAGAAGAATAAAAAGAAGAAAAGGAAGAAGAACAAAAGAATAGGTAGAATAAGATGAGGGGAAGAAGAAGAAGAAGAAGAAGTAGAAGAAGAATGAGAAGAAGAAGAAGAAGATGAAGAAGAAGAAGAAGAAAAAGAAGAAAAAGAAGAAGAAGAGGAAGAAGAAAAAGAAGAAGAAGAAGAAAAAGAAGATGATGATGAAGAAGAAGAAGAAGAAAAAGATGATGATGATGAAGAAGAAGAAAAGGAAGGGGAAGTGGAACAAGATGAAGAAGAAAAAAAGGAGAAGAAGAAGAATAAAAAGAAGAAGTTGAAGATGAAGAGGAAGAAGATTAAGAAAAAGAAGAAGAAGAAGAAGTAAAAGAAGAATAAAAACAAGTAGTAGCAGTAGTAGAAGAGGAACAAGAAGAAGAATAAATAAAAGAAGAAGAAGAAGAAGAAGAAAAAGAAGAAGAAGAAGTAGGAGAAGAAGGGGAAGGAGAAGTATAAGAAGGAGAAGAAAAACCAGAAGAAGAAGAAAGCAAAGAAGAAGAACGCAAAGAAGAAAGTAAAGAAGAAAAAGAAGAGAAAGGATATGAAGAACAGGAAGAAGAAAAAAAAGAAGAAGATCAAGAATTATGAGAAGAAGAAGATGAAGGTGAAGAAGAAGAAGAGGTTAAGGAAGGAGAAGAAAAAGAAGGAAAAAAGAAGAGGAAGAAGCAGCAAGCAGCAGCAGAATTAGAAGAAGAAGAAGAAGAGTAATAATAATAATCATAATAATTAGAGGTGGAGGAGGAAGAAGAAGAAGAAGACGAAAAACAAGAAGACAAAGTAGAAGAAGGAGGAGAAAAAGAGGAAAAAAAGAAGAAAGAGAAGAAGAAGAAGAAGAAGAAGAATAAGAAAAAGAAAAAGAAGAAAACAAAGAAGAACATGAAGTGGAAGACGAAGAAGAAGAAGAAGAAGAAGAAGAAGAAGACGAAGAAGAAAAAGAAGAGGGGGAAGAAGAAGAAGGAGAAGAAAAAGAAGAAGAAGGAGAATAAGTAGAAGTAGACGAAGACGAAGTAGAAGAAGAAGAAGAAGAAGGTGGCAAAGATAGAAGATGAAAGTGAAGAAGAAGAAGTAAAAGAAGAAGAAGGTGATGAAGATGATGAAGATGAAGAGGAATAAGGGGAGGAAGAAAGAGTAGAAGGAGAAGGAGAAGAAGAAGAAGGATAAGAAGAATAAGAAGGAGAAGAGGAAATAGTAGAAGATGAAGAAGGAGAAGAAGAAGGAGAAGTAGAGGAAGAAGAAGAAGAAGAAGAAGAAGAAGAGGTTGATGATGATCATGACGATAAAGATGAACAAGATGAGGAGGAAGAAGAAGAAGAAGAGGAAAAAGAATTATAAAATGAAGAAGAAGAAGAAGATGAAGAAGAATATCAAGAAGAAAATAGAAGAAGAACAAGTAGTAGAAGAAGAAGAAGAAAAAGAAGAAGAAGAAGAAGGATAAGAAGAAGGAGACGGCAAAGAAGATGTTGGAGAAGAAGACGAAGAAGTGGAAGAATAAGACGAAGTAGAAGATTAAGAAGAAGAAAAAGAAGAAGAAGAAGAAGAACAAGAAGAAGAGGATAAAGAAGGAGGAGAGGAAGAAAATCAAGAATTTAAAGAAGAAGAAGAAGAAGAAGAAGGGAAGGAAGAAGGAGAAGAAGAATAAGAAAAAGTAGAAGAAGAAGCCATAGAAGAAGAAGAAGCAGAAGAAGAAGAACAAGTAGAACAAGAAGACAAAGGAGAAGAAGAAGAAGAAGAAGAACATTAATAAGAAGAAGAAAAGGAAGAAGAAGAAGTAGTAGTAGTAGAAGAAGAAAAGAAATAGCAAAAGAAGAAGAAGAAGAACAAAAGTATGAAGAAGAAGAAGATGAAGAAGAACAAAATGAAGTAGTAGTAGTAGAAGAAGAAGAAGAAGATGAAGTGCTAATAGATGAATAAGGAGGCAAAGAAGAAGAAGAAGAAGATGATGTTGAAGAGGCAGAAGAAGAAGAAGAAGAAGAAGAAGAGGGAGAAGAAGAAGAAGAAGAAGGAGAAGAGGAAGAAGAAGAAGAAGAAGAAGAAGAAGAAGAAGAAGATGAAGAAGAAGAAAAAGAGGTGGAGGGAGAAGAAGGAGAAGAAGAAAAAGAAGAAAAGATAAAAAAGAAGAACTTGAAGAAAAAGAAGAAGAAGAAGAAGAAGAAGAAGAAGAGGAAGACGAAGATGAAGCAGGGGCAGTAGTAGAATATGTAGATGAAGAAGAAGAAGTAGAGTAAGAAGAAGAAGATGAGGTAGCAACAGTAATAGAATAAGAAGAAAACAAAGAAGAAGAGGAGGACGAGGAGGAGGTGAAGCAGATGAGGAAGAAGTAGAAGAAGAAAAAGAAAAAGAAGAAGAAGATGATGAAGAAGAAGTAAAAGAAGAAGAAGAAGAAGTAGTAGAAGAAGAAGAAGTAGAAGAAGAAAAAAAGGAGGAGAAGAAGAAGGAGTTAAAGAAGTAGGAGAAAAAGAAGAAGATCAAGATGAAGAAGAAGAAGAAGAAGAAGAAGAATATGAAGTAAAAGAAGAAGAAGAACAAGTTGATGTAGTAGTACTAGTTTAAGGAGAAGAAGAAGAAAAAGAAGAAGAAGAAGGAAAGGAAGAAGAAGAAGAAGAAGGAGAAGAAGAAGAAGGAGAAGGAGAAGAAGAAAAAGAAGAACAAGAGTAAGAAGAAGAAGGAGAAGAAGAAGAAAATAAAGAAGAGGAAGAAGAAGAGGAGGAAGAAGGAGAGGAAGAAGAAGGAGATGAAGTAGAAAAAGAAGCTAAAGAAGAAATAGAAGAACAAGAAGAAGAAGAGGAAAAAGAAGAAGAAGAACAAGAAGAAGAGGAAGAAGAAGAAGAAGAAGAAGAAGAAAAAAGTAAAGGAAGAAGAAGAAGAAGAAAGAAGAAGAAGTAGAAGCAGAAGCAGAAGAAGAAGAAGAAGAAGAAGAAGAAGAAGAAGAAGAAGAGGAAGAAGAAGAAGAAATAGAAGAAGAAGAAGAAGAAGAAGAAGGAGAAGGTAGAAAAGAAGAAATAGAAGAAGAAGAAGAAGAAGAACGACAAGAAGAAGAAGAAGAAGAAGAAGAAAAGGAGGGAGAAAAAGGAGCAGAAGAAGGAGGAGAAGAAGGAGAAGAAGAAGAATGAGAAGAAGAAGAAGAAGGAGAAGTAGTAGAAATAGAAGAAGAAAAAGAAGCAGAAGAAGAAGAAGATGAAGAAGAAGAAGAAGAAGATAAAGGTCATTATGATAATGACAAAGAAGAAGAAGAAGAAGAAGAAGTAAAGAAGAAAAAGAACAAGTTGAAAAACAACAAGAAGAAGAAGAGGAGGAAGAAGAAGAAATAAAGAAGAAAAAGAACAAGTAGAAAAAGAAGAAGAAGAAGAAGAAGAAGAGGAAGAAGAAGAAGCAGAAGAAGAAGAAGAAGTAGGAAAAGGAGAAGGTGAAGAAGAAGAAGAATAAGAAGAAGGTGGAGGAGGAGGAGGAGGAGGAGGAGAAGAGAAGAGAAGAAGAAGAAGTAGAAGAAGAGGAAGAAGAACAAGATGATGAACAAGAAGAAGGAGAAGAAGAGCAAGAGCAAGAAGAAGAAGAAGAAGAAGAAGAAGAATAAGAAGAATAAGAGGAGGAAGAAGAATAAGAAGAGGAGGAAGAAGTGGAAGAAGAAGAAGGAGAAAAAGAAGAAGAAGTTGAAGAAGATACAGAGGAAGAAGAAGAAGAAGAAGGGCAAATAAGGAACAAGAAGAAGTCCTAGTAAAAGAAGAAGAACAACCACAAGAATAAGAATAAGAACAAGAACAAGAACAAGAAGAGGAAGGAGAAGAAAGAGAAAAAGAAGAATGAGATTATCAAAGAGATGATAAAAATTAAGGCAAAAAAAAAGAACAAGAAGAGGAAGAAGAAGAAGAATGAGATAAAGGAGAAGGAGAAGAAGAAGGAGAAGAAGAAGAAGAAGAAGGAGAAGAAGAAGGAGGAGAAGAAAGAAAAGAAGAAGGAGAAGAAGAAGAAGAATAAGAATAAGAAGAAGAAGAAGAAGAAGAAGAAGAAGATGATGACGATGATGAAAAAGAAGTAGAAGAAAATAAGGAACAAGTAGTAGTTGTAGTAGAACAAGAAGAAGAAGTAGAAGAAGAAGAAGAAGAGGAAGAAGAAGATGAACGAGAAAAAGAAGAATGACAAGAAAAACGAGATGAAGAAAAAGAAGAAGTAAAAGAAAAAGGAGGAGGAGAAGAAGAAAAATAAGTAAAAAAAGAAGAAGAAGAAGAAGGAGAAGAATCACAACTCGATGAAGAAGAGAAGAAGAAGCAGAAGAAGAAGACGTAGAAGAAGAAGAAGGTTAAGAGGAGAACAAGAAGAATAAGAAGATGAAGAGAAAGAAGAAGAAGAAGAAGGAAGAGGAGGAGAAGGTGAAGAAGAAGAAGAAGAAGAATGAGAAGAATCTAAATAAGAAGAAGAAGAAGAAGATGTTGATGAAGAAGAAGAAGAGGAAGAAGAAAAAGAGGAATAAGAAGAAGAGGTAGTGAAAAAAGAAGAAGAAGGAGGAGGAGAAGGAGGAGGAGAAGAAGAAGAGGAAGAGGAAGAAGAGGAACATGAAGAAGAACGAGAAGAAGAAGTAGAAGAGGAGGAAGAGGAGGAGATGAAGAAGAAGGGGGCAAAGAAGAAGGACAAATAGAAGAAGGGGAAGAAGAAGAAGAAGGAGAAGATGAAGTAGAAGAAGAATAAGTAGCAGAAGATGTGGAAGAAGAAGAAGATGATGAGGAAGAAGAAGAAGAAGAAGAAGAGAAGAAGTGAACAAAGAAGAAGAAGAAGAAGAAGAAGAAGAAGAAGAAGAGGAAGAAGAAGAAGAAGAAGATCAAGGAGAAAAAGGAGAAGGAGAAGAAGAAGATGGAGAAGAAGAAGAAGAAGAAGAAGAAGAAGAAAAAGCAAAAGAAGGAGGAGAAAAAGAAGAAGAAGAAGGAGAAGGAGAAGAAGAAGAAGAACAAGAGCAAGATTAAGAGGAAGAAGAAGAAGAACAGCAACAACAACAACAAGAAGATGAAAAAGGAGAAGAAGAAGGAGAAGAAGAGAACTAGTAGAAGAGAAAGTAGAAGAAGAAGAAGAAAGAGAAGACGAAGAGGAAGAAGTGGAAGAAGAAGATGGAGAAGAAGTTAAAGAAGAAGCAGAAGAAGAAGAAGAAGAAGAAGAAGAAGAAGGTGAAGAAGAAGTAGGAGAAGAAAAAAGAGAAGAAAAAGAAGTAGAAGAAAAAACAGAGGAAGAAGGGGAAGAAGAAAGAGAAGGAGAAGAAGAAGAATAAGAATAAGAAGAAGAAGAAGACAAAGAAGAAGTAGAAGAAAACAAGGAACAAGAAGTAGTAGTTGTAGTAAAACAACAAGAAGAAGTAGAAGAAGAAGAAGAGGAAGAAGAAGAACGAGAAAAAGATGAATGACAAGAAAAACGAGATGAAGAAAAAGAAGAAGCAGCAGAAGAAGAAGGAGAAGAAGAAGAAAAAGATGAAGAAGGAGAAGGAGAAGAATCACAAGTCAATGAAGGGAAGAAGAAGAAGAAGAAGAAGAAGAAAAAGAAGTAGAAGAAGAAGAAGGTTAAGAGGTGAACAAGAAGAATAAGAAGATGAAGAGAAAGAAGAAGAAGATTATGGAGGAGGAGAAGGTGAAGAAGAAGAAGAAGAAGAAAGAGAAGAAGATAAATGAGAAGAAGAAGAAGAAGAAGAAGATGATGAAGAAGAGGAAGAAGAAAAAGAGGAATAAGAAGAATAGGAAGAAGAAATAGAAGAAGAAGGAGGAGAAGGAGGAGGAGGAGAAGAAGAAGGAAAGGAAGAAGAAGAGGAACAAGAAGTAGAACGAGAAGGAGAAGAAGAAGAAGGAGGGGGAAGAGGAGGAGGAGAAGAAGAAGGGACGAAGAGGAAGGAGAAGTAGAAGAAGGGGAAGAAGAAGAAGAATGAGAAGAAGAAGTAGAAGAAGAATAGGTTGCAGAAGGAGGAGGAGGAGGAGGAGAAGAAGAAGAAGAAGAAGAAGAAGAAAAAGAAGAAGAACAACGAGAAGAAGTAAGCAAAGAAGAAGAAGAAGAAGAAGAAGAAGAAGTGTTCATGAAAAAAGAACAAGAAAAAGAAGAAGAAGAAGAAGAAGAGGAAGAAGAAGAAGAAGAAGAAGAAGAAGGAGAAAAAGGAGAAGGAGAAGAAGAAGAAGAAGAAGAAGAAAAAGAAAAAGGAGGAGAGGAAGAAGAAGGAGGAGAAGGAGAAGAAGGAGAAGAAGAACAGGAAGATGAAGAAGAAGAACAAAAGCAAGATGAAGAGGAAGAAGAAGAAGAACAGAACCAACAACAAGAAGATGAAAACGGGGGAGAACAAGAAGGAGAAGAAGGGAATACGTAGAAGAAAAAGCAGAAGAAGAAGAAGGAGAAGATGAAGCAGAAGAAGAAGAAGGAGAAGACAGAAAAGATGGGCGAAGTGGAGGAAGTGAAAGAAGAAGAAGGAGAAGAAGTTAAAGAAGAAGTAGAAGAAGAAGAAGGACAAAAAAAGAAACAAGAAGTAGAAGCAAAAGAAGTAGAAGATAAAGAAGTAGAAGAAGAAGAAGAAGAAGAACAAGAACAAGAAAAAGAAGTAGAAAACCAGAAGAGGAAGAAGAAGAAGGAGAAAAAGAAGAATGAGAAGAAGAAGGAGATGTAGAAAAAAAGAAGGCAAAGAAGAATAAGAACAAGAAGAGGAAGAGAAGAGGAAGAAGGAGAAAAATGAGAAGGAGAAGAAGAAGAAGGAGAAGAAGTAGAAGAAGAAGAAGAAAAGAAGAAGAAACAGATGGAGAAGAAGGAGAAGAAGAAGAAGAAGAAGAAAAAGAAGAAGAAGAAGATGAAAAAGAAGGAGAAGAAGGAGATAAAGAAGAAGAAGAAGAACAAGAAGAAGAAGAAGAGGAAGAAGTAGAAGTAGGAGAGGTTGAAGAAGAAGAAGAAGAAGACGAAGAAGAAGTAGAAGAAAAATCGAACTAGAAGTAGTAGAAGAAGAAGAACAAAAAGAAGAAGAAGAAGTAGAGGAAGAAGAAGTGAAAGAAGAAGAAGAAGAAAAAGAAGAACGAGAAGAAGAAAGAGACAAAGAAAAAGAAGGAGAAGAAGAATAAGGAGAAGAAGAAGAAGAAAAAGAAGAATAAGAAGAAGAAGAAGAAGGAGAAGAATCACAAGTTGACGAAGAAAAAGAAGAAGAAGATGATGATGAAGAAGAACAATTTGAACAATAAAAAGAAGAAGGAGAATAAGAAGAA
>JAIUJO010002340.1:62500-67500 GCA_023846275.1 Vanilla planifolia
GTATTAGTAGTTGGAGTAGTAGAAGAAGAAGAAGTAGTAGAAGAGCAAGAACAAGAAGAAGGAGAAAAAGACGAAGTGGAAGAAGAAGGAGAAAAAGAAGAGTGAGATGAAGAAGGAGGTGAAAAAAATGAAGGTGAAAAAGAAGAAGAATTAGAAGAGGAAGAAGAAGAAGAAGAAGGAGATAGAGGAGAAGAAGAAGAATAAGAGGTGGAAGAATAAGAAGTAGAAGACGAAGAAGAAGAAGAAGAAGGAGAAGAAAGAGAAGAAGAAGAACAAGGGAAAGAAGTTGAAGATAAAAAAGAAGAAGAAGAACAAGAAGAACACGAAAAAGATGAAGAAGGAGAAGAAGAAGAAGAAGAAGGAGAAGAAGAAGAAGAAGAAGAAGAAGAAGAAGATGAAAAAGAACTAGAAGAAAAAAGGAACAAGAAGTAGTAGTTGTAGTAGAGGAAGAAGAAGAAGAAGAAGAAGAAGAAGAGGAAGGAGAAGAACGATAAAAACAAGAATGACAAGAAAAAGGAGATGAAGAAAAAGAAGCAGAAGAAGAAGGAGGAGAAGAAGAAGAATGACAAGAATCACAAGTCGATGAACAAAAAGAAGATGATTAAGAAGAAGAAGTAGAAGAAGAAGAAGGTGAAGAAGAAGAATGAGAACAAGAAGAATAAGAAGATGGAGAGGAACCAAAAGAAGAAGAAGGAGGAGGAATAGGAGAAGAAGAAGAAGAAGAAGAAGAAGAAGAAGAAGAATGAGAAGAAGATGAAGGAGAAGAAGAAGAAGAAGATAATGATGATAATGAAGAAGAAGAAGAAGAAGAAGAAGAAAAATAGGAATAAGAAGAAGAGGGAGAAAAAAAGAAGAAGAAGATGATGAAGAAGGTGGAAGAGGAGAAGAAGAAGAGGAACTGAAAGAAGAAAAAGAGGAAAATGAAGAAGGACGAGAATAAGAAGAAGATGATGGAGGAGGTGGAAGAGGAGGAGAAGAAGAAGAAGGGGACAAAGAAGAAGGAGAAGTAGAAGTAGGGGAAGAAGAAGAATAAGGAGAAGAAGTAGAAGAAGAATAAGTAACAGAAGAAGGAGGAGAATAAGAAGAATAACAAGAACAAGAAAAAGAAGAAAAAGAAGAACAACGAGAAGAAGTAAACAAAGAAGAAAAAGAAGAAGAAAAAGAAGAAAAATTCATGGAAGAAGAACCAGTAAAAGAAGAAGAAGAAGAAGAACAAGAAGAAGAAGAAGAGGAAGAAGTAGAAGTAGAAGAGGTTGAAGAAGAAGAAGAGGAAGACGAAGAAGAAGTAGAAGAAAAATTGAACTAGAAGTAGTAGAAGAAGAAGAACAAAAAGAAGAAGAAGAAGTAGAGGAAGAAGAAGTGAAAGAAGAAGAAGAAGAAAAAGAAGAATGAGAAAGAGAAAGAGACAAAGAAAAAGAAGGAGAAGAAGAATAAGGAGAAGAAGAAGAAGAAAAAGAAGAATAAGAAGAAGAAGAAGAAGGAGAAGAATCACAAGTTGACGAAGAAAAGGAAGAAGATGATGATGATGAAGAAGAAGAATTTGAACAATAAAAAGAAGAAGGAGAATAAGAAGAATAAGAAGAAGAAGAAGAGGAAGAAGAAGAAAAAGAAGTAGGAAAAGAAGGAGAAGGAGAAGAAGAAGAAGAAGAAGAAGAAGAAGGAGAAATAAAAGATGATAAAGGAGAAGGAGAAGAAGTAATTGAAGATGATTATGATGATGATGCTGATGATGATTTTGAAGAGAAGAGGACGAAGAAGAAGAAGATGAAGAAAAAGAAGAAAAGGAAGAAGAAAAAGAGGAACAAGAATACGAGCAAGAAGAAAAAAAAGAGGAAGAAAAAGTAGAGGAAGAAGAAGGAGAAGGAGGAGGAGGAGGAGAAGAAGAAGAAGAAGAAGAAGAAGAGGAAGAAGAAAAAGTAAACAAAGAAGAAGAAGAATGAGAAGAAGAAAAAGGAGGAGGAGGAGGAGAAGAAGAAGGGGAAGAAGAAGAAGGAGACGCAAAAGATATAGAAGAAGCAGAGGAAGGAGAAGAAGACGAAGAAATTGAAGAAGAATAAGTAGAAGAAGAAGAAGGAGAAGAAGAAGAAGAAGAAGAAGAAGAAGAAGAAAAAGAAGAAAAATAAGAGGAACAAGGAGAAGAAGAAGAGGAAGAAGAAGAAGAAGAAGAAGATGAAGAAGAAGATGAAGAAGAAGATGAAGAATTCATGGAAGAAGAACAAGTAAAAGAAGCTGAAGAAGAAGAAGAAGAAGAAGAAGTGGAAGAAGAAGAAAAAGAACAAAAAGAAGAAGAAGACGAGGAAGAAGAAAATTAAGAAGAAGAAGAAGAAGAAGTTAAAGTAGAAGTAGAAGCAGAAGGAGAAGAAGAAGAAGAAGAAGAAGAAGAAGAAGATGATGATGAAGTTGAAGGAGAAGAGGAGGAAGATGAAGAAGAAATAGAAGAAGAAGAAGAAGATGATGATGATGATGAATTTGAACATAGAAAAGAAGAAATAGAAGAAAAAGAAGAAGAAGAAGAAGAAGAATGAGAAGAAGAAAATGAAGAAGAAGTAGAAGAAGAAGAAGAAGAATAAGAAGTGGAAGGAGCAAAAGAAGAAGGAGAACAAGAAGAAGGAGAAGAAGGAGAAGAAGAAGAAGAAAAAGAGGAGGAAGAAGTAAAAGAAGTAGAAGCAATGGAATAAGGAGAAGAAGAAGAAGATGAGGAAGAAGATGGAAAAGAAGAAGAAGAAGAAGATAAAGGTTATTAGGATAATAACGATGATGTTGAAGAATGATTATATTAGAAATAATAATAATAGTAAGAAAAAGAAGTAGAAGAAGTACAAGAAGAAAAGAAAATGTAGAAGAAGAAGAAGAAGAAGAAGAAGAAGAAGAGGAGGAAGTAGTAGAAGAAGAAGAACAACAAGAAGAAGAAGGAGAAAAAGGAGAAGGTGAAGAAGGAGAAGAATAAGAAGAAGAAGAAGGAGAAGAAGAAGGTGAAGAAAAAGAAGAAGTAAAAGAAGAGGAAGAAGAAGAAGAAGAAGAAGTAGAAGAAGAACAAGCACAAGAAGTTGATGAACAAGAAGAATAAGAAGAGCAATAAGAAGGAGAAGAATAAGAAGAAGACGAAGAAGTGGAAGAAGAAGGAGAAGAAGAAGCAGAAGAAGTAGAGGAAGAAGTGCAAAAAAGGAAAAAAGAAGTAATAGTAGCAGTAGTAGTAGAAGAAGAAGAAGGACAAGAAGAAGAAGGAGAAAAAGAAGAGGAAGGAGAAGAAGGAGAAAATGAAGAATGAGATAAGGATGAAAAAAATGAAGGCAAAGAAGAAGGAGAACAACAAGAGGAAGAAGAAGAAGAAGAAGGAGATAAAAGAGAAGGAGAAAAAGAAGAAGAAGAAGAAGAAAAAGAAGAAGAAGAAAGAGAAGAAAAAGAAGAAGAAGAACAAGGGCAAGAAGTAGAAGAAGAAGAAGAAGAAGAAGAAGAAGTAGAACAAGAAAAAGAGGAAGAAGGAGAAGAAGAAGAAGAAGAAGGAGAAGAAAAAGAAGAAGAAGTTGAAGAAGAAGAAGACGAAGAAGAAGTAGAAGAAAACAAGGAACAACAAGTAGTAGTTGTAGTAGTAGTAGAACAAGAAAAAGAAGTAGAAGAAGAAGAAAAGGAAGAAGAAGAACGAGAAAAAGAAGAATGACAAGAAAAACGAGATGAAGAAAATGGTGTAAAAGAAGAAGGACAAGAAGAAGAAGAACAAGAAGAAGAAGTTGAAGAAGAAGAAGGTTAAAAAGAAGAAGAAGGAGAACAAGAAGAATAAGAAGATGAAGAGGAAGAAGAAGAAGATGGAGGAGGAGAAGGAGAAGAAGAAGAAGAAGAAGAAGAAGAAGAAGAAAAGGAAGAAGAAAATAGGGAAGAAGATGAACGAGAAGAAGAAGACGAAGAAGAAGAAGAAGAAGAAGAAGAAGAAGAAGAAGAGGAAGAAGAAAAAGAAGAAAAAGAAGGAGGAGGAGGAGGAGGAGAAGAAGAAGAAGAGGAAGAAGAAGGAGATTGAGAAGAAGAAGAAGAATGGGGAGGAAGAAGAGGAGGAGGAGAAGAAGAAGCGGACAAAGAAGAAGGAGATGCAGAAGAAGGGGAAGAAGAAGAAGAACGAGAAGAAGAAGTAGAAGAAGAATAAGAAGCAGAAGAAGGAAGAGAAGGAGGAGGAGGACGAGAAGAAGAAGAAGAAGAAGAAGAAGAAGAAGAAGAAGAAGAAGAAAAAGAAGAAGATAATTGAGAAGAAGTAGACAAAAAAGAAGGAGAAGAAGAAGAAGAAGAAGAAGAAGAAGAGGAAGAAGAAGAAGAAGAAGCAGAAGAAGAAGAAAAAGAAGAAGAAGGTAAGGAAGAAGAAAACGAAGAAGAAGAAGAAGAAGAAGAAGAAGGAGAAGTAGAAGAAGAAGAGGAAGGAGAAGGAGAAGAAAAAGAAGAGAAGAAGAAGAAGAAGAAGAAGACAAAGAGGAAAAGGAAGAAGAAGAAGAGGAAGGACAAAAAGAAGAAGGAGAAGAAGAAGAAGGAGAAGAAGAAGAAGAAGAGGAAGATGAAGAAGAAGTTGAAGCAAAAGATGAAGGAAGAGAAGGAGAAGAAGAAGAAGAAGAAAAAGAAGAAGAAGAAGGAGAAGGAGAAGAAGAAGAAGAAGATTAACAACAACAACAACAATAGCAAGAAGAAGAAGAAGAAGAAGAACAATAACAACAACAAAGAGAAGAGGAAAAAGTAGTAGAAGAAGAAGAAGGAGAAGAAGAAGAAGTAGAAAAAAAAGAAGAAGAAGGAGGAGAAGACAAAGAAGAAGAAGAAAAAGAAGACGAAGTACAAGAAGAAGGGGAAGAAGTGGAAGAAGAAGAAGGAGAAGAAGAAATAGAAGTTAAAAAAGAAGCAGAAGAAGAAGAAGAAGGACAAAAAAGGAACAAGAAGTAGTAGTAGAAAAAGAAGAAGATAAAGAAGAAGAAGAAGAAGAACAAGAAGAAGAAGAAGAAGAACAAGAATAAGAAGAAGAAGGAGAAAAA
>JAIUJO010002340.1:75000-87500 GCA_023846275.1 Vanilla planifolia
AGAAGAAGAAGCAGAAGAAGAAGAAAAAGAAGAAGAAGGTAAGGAAGAAGAAAACGAAGAAGAAGAAGAAGAAGAAGAAGAAGAAGGAGAAGTAGACGAAGAAGAGGAAGGAGAAGGAGAAGAAAAAGAAGAAGAAGAAGAAGAAGAAGACAAAGAGGAAGAGGAAGAAGAAGAAGAGGAAGGACAAAAAGGAGAAGGAGAAGAAGAAGAAGGAGAAGAAGAAGAAGAAGAAGAGGAAGATGAAGAAGAAGATGAAGCAAAAGATGAAGGAAGAGAAGGAGAAGAAGAAGAAGAAGAAAAAGAAGAAGAAGGAGAAGGAGAAGAAGAAGAAGAAGATTAACAACAACAACAACAATAGAAAGAAGAAGAAGAAGAAGAAGAAGAAGAACAATAACAACAACAACAAGAAGAGGAAAAAGTAGTAGAAGAAGAAGAAGGAGAAGAAGAAGTAGAAAAAAAGAAGAAGGAGGAGAAGACAAAGAAGAAGAAGAAGAAGAAGAAGACGAAGTACAAGAAGAAGAGGAAGAAGTGGAAAAAGAAGAAGGAGAAGAAGAAATAGAAGTTAAACAAGAAGCAGAAGAAGAAGAAGGACAAAAAAGGAAGAAGAAGTAGTAGTAAAAAAAGAAGAAGATAAAGCAGAAGAAGAAGAAGAAGAACAAGAACAAGAGAAGAAGAACAAGAATAAGAAGAAGAAGGAGAAAAAAAGAAGTGGAAGAAGAAGAAGGAGAAAAAGGAACGAGAAGAAGGAAGGAGATGAAGGAAAAGAGGAGAACAAAAAGAAGAGCAAGAAGAGGAAGAGTAGAAGAGGAAGGAGAAAATGGAGAAGGAGAAGAAGAAGAAGGAGAAGAAGAAGAAGAAGAGAAAGAAGATGGAGAAGAAGAAGAAGAAGAAGAAGAAGAAGAAGGAAAAAGAAGAAAAAGAAGAAGATGAAGAAGAAGAACACAAGAAGAAGAGGAAGAAGGAGAAGTCAAATAAGAAGAAGAAGAAGACAAAAATGTTGTAGAAAAATAAGGAACTAGATGTATGGAAGAGAAAGAAAAGAAAAAGAAGAAGAAGTAGAAGAAGAAAAAGCAGAAGAACAAGAATGAGAAAAAGAAACGAGAAGGAGTCAAAGAAAAGGAGAAGTGGAAGAAGAAGAAGGAGAAGAAGAAGCAGCAGAAGTAGGAGAAGAAGAAGAAGAAGAAGTAGAATAAGAAGAAGGAGAAGAATCACAAGCTGATGAAGAAGAAGAAGGAGAAGAAGAAGAAGAAGAAGATGAAGTTGAATAAGAAAAAGAAGATGGAGAATAAGAGAATAAGAAGAAGAAGGGCAAGAAGAAGAAGAAGACAAAGCAGAAAAAGTAGAAGGAGAAGAAGAAGAAGAAGAAGAAGAAGATGATGATGATGATGATGAAGAAGAAGAAGAAGAAGAAAAAGAAGAAGATAAAGGAGAGGAAGAAGAAGATGATGATGATGTTGATGATGATGTTGAAAGAGAAGAAGAAGAAGAAGAAGAAGAAGAAGAAGAAAAGGAAGAAGAAAAGAGGAATAAAAGTACGAGTAAAAAAGAAGAAGAAGAAGAAAAGGTAGAAGGAGAAGGAGGAGGAGGAAAAGAAGAAGAAGTAGAGGAAGAAGAAGCAAAGGAAGAAGAAGAAGAACAAGAAAAAGAAAAAGAAGTAAGAGGAGGAGGAGGAGGAGGACGAGAAGAAGAAGAGGAAGAATATGAAGGAGAAGCAAAAGAAGGAGAAGAGAAGAATAAGGAGAAGAAGAGGAAGTAGAATAAGGAATAAAGTAGTAGAAGAAGAAAGAGAAGAAGAAGAAGAAGAAGAAGAAGAAGAAGAAAAAAAAGAAGAACAAGGAGAAGAAGAAGATGAAGACGAAGAAGAAGAAGAAGATGATGATAAAGAAGAAGAAAAAGAAGAAGAAGAACAAGAATTCATGGAAGAGGAACATGTAGAAGAAGAAGAAGAAGAAGAAGGAGAAGGAGAAGAAGAAGAAAAAGAAGCTGAAGAAGAAATAGAAGATGAAGAAGGAGAAGGAAGAAGAAGAAGAAGAAAAAGAAGAAGAAGAAGTAGAAGAAGAAGTAGAAGAAGAAGGAGAGAAGAAGAGAAGAAGAAGAGAAAAAGCAGAAGAATACGAATAAGAAGAAAATGAAGAAGAGGAGAGGGGGAAGCAGAGAAAAACAAGAAGAAGAAGAAGAAGAAGTAGTAGAAGAAAGAAGAAGAAAAGGAAGAAGAAGAAATAAAAGAAGAAGAACAAGAAGAAGATTAAGAAGAAGGCAGAAAAGAAGAATTAGAAAAAGAAGAAGGAGAAGAAGAAGAATAAGAAGAAGAGAGAAAGAAAAAGAAATAGTAGAAGAAGAAGGAGGAGTTAAAGAAGAAGGAGATGAAGAAGAAGGAGGAGAAGAAGAAGGAGAAGAAGAAGAAGAAGGAGAAGTAGAAGAAGAAGAAGAAGGAGAAGTAGAAGAAGATGAAGAAGAAGATGATGAAGATGAAGAAGAAGAAGATAAAGGTCATTATGATAATGACGATGACCATGAATAATAATAATAATAATAATAATAATAACAGTAATATTAGAATAAAAGAAGTAAAAGAAGAAAAAGAACAAGTAGTAGTAGAAGAAGAAGAAGAAGAAGAAGAGGAAGAAGAGAAAGAAGAAGAAGAAGAAGAAAGAAGAGAAAGAGAAAAAGGAGAAGGTGAGTAAGAAGAAGAATAAGTAGAAGAGAAGGAGAAGAAGAAGAAGAAGAAGATTAAAGGAAGAAGAGGAAGAAGAATAAGAATAAGTAGTAGAAGAAGAAAGAGAAGAAGAAGAAGAAGAAGAAGAGGAAGAAGAAGAAGAAGAAGCAGAAGAAGAAGAAAAAGAAGAAGGTAAGGAAGAAGAAAACGAAGAAGAAGAAGAAGAAGAGAAGAAGAAGAAGGAGAAGTAGACGAAGAAGAGGAAGGAGAAGGAGAAGAAAAGAAGAAGAAGAAGAAGAAGAAGACAAAGAGGAAGAGGAAGAAGAAGAGAGGAAGGACAAAAAGGAGAAGGAGAAGGAAGAAGAAGGAGAAGAAGAAGAAGAAGATGAGGAAGATGAAGAAGAAGATGAAGCAAAAGATGAAGGAATAGAAGGAGAAGAAGAAGAAGAAGAAAAAGAAGAAGAAGGAGAAGGAGAAGAAGAAGAAGAAGATTAACAACAACAACAACAATAGCAATAGCAAGAAGAAGAAGAAGAAGAAGAAGATGAAGAAGAAGAAGAACAATATAACAACAACAACAACAAGAGGAAAAAGTAGTAGAAGAAGAAGAAGGAGAAGAAAAAAGAAGTAGAAAAAAAAGAAGAAGAAGGAGGAGAAGACAAAGAAGAAGAAGAAGAAGAAGAGGACGAAGTACAAGAAGAAGAGGAAGAAGTGGAAGAAGAAGAAGAGAAGAAGAAATAGAAGTTAACAAGAAGCAGAAGAAGAAGAAGGGACAAAAAAGGAACAAGAAGTAGTAGTAAAAAAAGAAGAAGATAAAGAAGAAGAAGAAGAAGAAGAACAAGAACAAGAAGAAGAAGAACAAGAATAAGAAGAAGAAGGAGAAAAAAAGAAGTGGAAGAAGAAGAAGGAGAAAAAGGAACGAGAAGAAGAAGGAGATGAAGGAAAAGAAGGAGAACAAAAAGAAGAGCAAGAAGAGGAAGAGTAGAAAGAGGAAGGAGAAAATGGAGAAGGAGAAGAAGAGAAGGAGAAGAAGAAGAGAAGAGAAAGAAGATGGAGAAGAAGAAGAAGAAGAAGAAGAAGAAGAAAAAGAAGAAAAAGAAGAAGATGAAGAAGAAGAACAACAAGAAGAAGAGGAAGAAGGAGAAGTCAAATAAGAAGAAGAAGAAGACAAAAATGTTGTAGAAAAATAAGGAACTAGATGTATTGGGAAGAGAAAGAAAAAGAAAAAGAAGAAGAAGTAGAAGAAGAAAAGGAGAAGAACAAGAATGAGAAAAGAAGAACGAGAAGAGAGTCAAAGAAAAGGAAGAAGGGGAGAAGAAGGAGAAGAAGAAGAAGCAGAAGTAGAAGAAGAAGAAGAAGAAGAAGTAGAAGAAGAAGAAGGAGAAGAATCACAAGCTGATGAAGAAAAAGAAAGAGAAGAAGAAGAAGAAGATGAAGAAGAAGATGAAGTTGAATAAGAAAAAGAAGATGGAGAATAAAGAAGAATAAGAAGAAGGGCAAGAGAAGAAGAAGACAAAGGTAGAAAAAGTAGAAGGAGGAAGAAGAAGAAGAAGAAGAAGATGATGATGATGATCGAAGAAGAAGAAGAAGAAGAAGAAGAAAAAGAAGAAGATAAAGGAGAGGAAGAAGAAGATGATGATGATGATGATGATGATGTAGAAGAGAAGAAGAAGAAGAAGAAGAAGAAGAAGAAGAAGAAAAGGAAGAAGAAAAAGAGGAATAAAAGTACGAGTAAAAAGAAGAAGAAGAAGAAAAAGTAGAAGGAGAAGAAGGAGGAGGAGGAAAAGAAGAAGAAGTAGAGGAAGAGAAGCAAAGGAAGAGAAGCAAAGGAAGAAGAAGAAGAACAAGAAAAAGATAAAGAAGTAAGAGGAGGAGGAGGAGGAGGACGAGCAGAAGAAGAGGAAGAATATGAAGGAGAAGCAAAAGAAGGAGAAGAGAAGAATAAGGAGAAGAAGAGGAAGTAGAATAAGAATAAGTAATAGAAGAAGAAAGAGAAGAAGAAGAAGAAGAAGAAGAAGAAGAAGAAAAAAAAGAAGAACAAGGAGAAGAAGAAGATGAAGACGAAGAAGAAGAAGAAGATGATGATAAAGAAGAGAAAAAGAAGAAGAGAACAAGAATTCATGGAAGTGGAACATGTAGAAGAAGAAGAATAGAAGAAGGAGAAGGAGAAGAAGAAGAAAAAGAAGCTGAAGAAGAAATAGAAGAAGAAGAAGGAGAAGAAGAAGAAGAAGATGAAGAAGAAGAAGAAAAAGAAGAAGAAGAAGTAGAAGAAGAAGGAGAGAAGAAGAAGAAGAAGAAGAAAAAGCAGAAGAATACGAATAAGAGAAAATGAAGAAGAGGAAGAAGGGCAAGCAGAAAAACAAGAAGAAGAAGAAGAAGAAGAAGTAGTAGAAGAAGAGAAGAAGAGGAAGAAGAAGAAATAAAAGAAGAAGAACAAGAAGAAGATTAAGAAGAAGGCAGAGAAAGAAGAATTAGAAAAAGAAGAAGGAGAAGAAGAAGAATAAGAGAAGAAGAAGAAAAAGAAATAGTAGAAGAAGAAGGAGTTAAAGAAGAAGGAGATGAAGAAGAAGGAGGAGAAGATGAAGGAGAAGAAGAAGAAGAAGGAGAAGTAGAAGAAGAAGAAGAAGGAGAAGTAGAAGAAGATGAAGAAGAAGATGATAAAGGTCATTATGATAATACGATGACCATGAATAATAATAATAATAATAATAATAATAATAATAACAGTAATATTAAGAATAGAAGAAGTAAAAGAAGAAAAAGAACAAGTAGTAGAAGAAGAAGAAGAAGAAGAAGAAGAGGAAGAAGAGAAGAAGAAGAAGAAGAAGAGAAGAAGGAGGAAAAAGGAGAAGGTGAGTGAGGAGAAGAATAAGTAGAAGAAGAAGGAGAAGAAGAAGAAGAAGAAGATAAAGAAGAAGAGGAAGAAGAGCAAGAAGTTGAAGAAGAAGAAGAATAAGAGAACAACAAGAAGAAGAAGAACAAGAAGAAGAGGAAGAAGTTGAAGAAGGAGAAGGAGAAGGAGAAGATAAAGAAGTTGAAGAAGAAGTAGAAGAAGAAGAAGAAGAAGAAGGATAAAAGAATGGAACAAGAAGTAGTATTAGTAGTTGGAGTAGTAGAAGAAGAAGAAGTAGTAGAAGAGCAAGAACAAGAAGAAGGAGAAAAAGACGAAGTGGAAGAAGAAGAAGGAGAAAAAGGAAGAGTGAGATGAAGAAGGAGGTGAAAAAAATGAAGGTGAAAAAGAAGAAGAACTAGAAGAGGAGAAGAAGAAGAAGAAGGAGATAGAGGAGAAGAAGGAAGAATAAGAGGTGGAAGAATAAGAAGTAGAAGACGAAGAAAAAGAAGAAGAAGGAGAAGAAAGAGAAGAAGAAGAACAAGGGAAAGAAGTTGAAGATAAAAGAAGAAGAAGAACAAGAAGAACAAGAAAAAGATGAAGAAGGAGAAGAAGAAGAAGAAGAAGGAGAAGAAGAAGAAGAAGAAGAAGAAGAAGATGAAAAAGAACTAGAAGAAAAAAGGAACAAGAAGTAGTAGTTGTAGTAGAGGAAGAAGAAGAAGAAGAAGAAGAAGAAGAGGAAGGAGAAGAACGATAAAAACAAGAATGACAAGAAAAAGGAGATGAAGAAAAGAAGCAGAAGAAGAAGGAGGAGAAGAAGAAGAAGGACAAGAATCACAAGTCGATGAACAAAAAGAAGATGATTAAGAAGAAGAAGTAGAAGAAGAAGAAGGTGAAGAAGAAGAATGAGAACAAGAAGAATAAGAAGATGGAGAGGAACCAAAAGAAGAAGAAGGAGGAGGAAGAGGAGAAGAAGAAGAAGAAGAAGAAGAAGAAGAATGAGAAGAAGATGAAGGAGAAGAAGAAGAAGAAGATAATGATGATAATGAAGAAGAAGAAGAAGAAGAAGAAGAAAAATAGGAATAAGAAGAAGAGGGAGAAAAAAAGAAGAAGAAGATGATGAAGAAGGTGGAAGAGGAGAAGAAGAAGAGGAAGTGAAAGAAGAAAAAGAGGAAAATGAAGAAGGACGAGAATAAGAAGAAGATGATGGAGGAGGTGGAAGAGGAGGAGAAGAAGAAGAAGGGGACAAAGAAGAAGGAGAAGTAGAAGTAGGGGAAGAAGAAGAATAAGGAGAAGAAGTAGAAGAAGAATAAGTAACAGAAGAAGGAGGAGAATAAGAAGAATACCAAGAACAAGAAAAAGAAGAAAAAGAAGAACAACGAGAAGAAGTAGACAAAGAAGAAAAAGAAGAAGAAAAAGAAGAAAAATTCATGGAAGAAGAACCAGTAAAAGAAGAAGAAGAAGAAGAACAAGAAGAAGAAGAAGAGGAAGAAGTAGAAGTAGAAGAGGTTGAAGAAGAAGAAGAAGAAGACGAAGAAGAAGTAGAAGAAAAATTGAACTAGAAGTAGTAGAAGAAGAAGAACAAAAAGAAGAAGAAGAAGTAGAGGAAGAAGAAGGTGAAAGAAGAAGAAGAAGAAAAAGAAGAACGAGAAGGAGAAAGAGACAAAGAAAAAGAAGGAGAAGAAGAATAAGGAGAAGAAGAAGAAGAAAAAGAAGAATAAGAAGAAGAAAAAGAAGGAGAAGAATCACAAGTTGACGAAGAAAAAGAAGAAGATGATGATGATGAAGCAGAATAATTTGAACAATAAAAAGAAGAAGGAGAATAAGAAGAATAAGAAGAAGAAGAAGAGGAAGAAGAAGAAAAAGAAGTAGGAAAAGAAGGAGAAGGAGAAGAAGAAGAAGGAGAAATAAAAGATGATAAAGGAGAAGGAGAAGAAGAAGTAATTGAAGATGATTATGATGATGATGCTGATGATGATTTTGAAGAGAAGAAGACGAAGAAGAAGAAGATGAAGAAAAAGAAGAAAAGGAAGAAGAAAAAGAGGAACAAGAATACGAGCAAGAAGAAAAAAAAGAGGAAGAAAAAGTAGAGGAAGAAGAAGGAGAAGGAGGAGGAGGAGGAGAAGAAGAAGAAGAAGAAGAAGAAGAGGAAGCAGAAAAAGTAAACAAAGAAGAAGAAGAATGAGAAGAAGAAAAAGGAGGAGGAGGAGGAGAAGAAGAAGGGGAAAGAAGAAGAAGGAGACGCAAAAGATATAGAAGAAGCAGAGGAAGGAGAAGAAGACGAAGAAATTGAAGAAGAATAAGTAGAAGAAGAAGAAGGAGAAGAAGAAGAAGAAGAAGAAGAAGAAGAAGAAGAAGAAGAAGAAGAAAAAAGAAGAAAAATAAGAGGAACAAGGAGAAGAAGAAGAGGAAGAAGAAGAAGAAGAAGAAGATGAAGAAGAAGATGAAGAAGAAGATGAAGAATTCATGGAAGAAGAACAAGTAGAAGAAGCTGAAGAAGAAGAAGAAGAAGAAGAAGTGGAAGAAGAAGAAAAAGAAGAAGAAGACGAGGAAGAAGAAAATTAAGAAGAAGAAGAAGAAGAAGTTAAAGGAGAAGTAGAAGCAGAAGGAGAAGAAGAAGAAGAAGAAGAAGAAGAAGATGATGATGATGAAGTTGAAGAAGAAGAGGAGGAAGATGAAGAAGAAATAGAAGAAGAAGAAGAAGATGATGATGATGATGATGAATTTGAACATAGAAAAGAAGAAATAGAAGAAAAAGAAGAAGAAGAAGAAGAAGAATGAGAAGAAGAAAAAAGAAGAAGAAGTAGAAGAAGAAGAAGAAGAATAAGAAGTGGAAGGAGCAAAAGAAGAAGGAGAACAAGAAGAAGGAGAAGAAGGAGAAGAAGAAGAAGAAAAAGAAGAGGAAGAAGTAAAAGAAGTAGAAGCAATGGAATAAGGAGAAGAAGAAGAAGATGAGGAAGAAGATGGAAAAGAAGAAGAAGAAGAAGATAAAGGTCATTATGATAATAACGATGATGTTGAAGAATGATTATATTAGAAATAATAATAATAGTAAGAAGAAGAAGTAGAAGAAGTACAAGAAGAAAAGAAAAAGTAGAAGAAGAAGAAGAAGAAGAAGAAGAAGAGGAAGAAGTAGTAGAAGAAGAAGAACAACAAGAAGAAGAAGGAGAAAAAGGAGAAGGTGAAGAAGGAGAAGAATAAGAAGAAGAAGAAGGAGAAGAAGAAGGTGAAGAAAAAGAAGTAAAAGAAGAGGAAGAAGAAGAAGAAGAAGAAGTAGAAGAAGAACAAGCACAAGAAGTTGATGAACAAGAAGAATAAGAAGAGAATAAGAAGGAGAAGAATAAGAAGAAGACGAAGAAGTGGAAGAAGAAGGAGAAGAAGAAGCAGAAGAAGTAGAAGAAGTAGCAGAAGAAGTAGAGGAAGAAGTGCAAAAAAGGAAAAAATAAGTAATAGTAGCAGTAGTAGTAGAAGAAGAAGAAGGACAAGAAGAAGAAGGAGAAAAATAAGAGGAAGGAGAAGAAGGAGAAAATGAAGAATGAGATGAGGATGAAAAAAATGAAGGCAAAAAAGAAGGAGAACAACAAGAGGAAGAAGAAGAAGAAGAAGGAGATAAAGGAGAAGGAGAAAAAGAAGAAGAAGAAGAAGAAATAGAAGAAGAAGAAGGAGAAGAAAAAGAAGAAGAAGAACAAGGGCAAGAAGTAGAAGAAGAAGAAGAAGAAGAAGTAGAACAAGAAAAAGAGGAGGAAGGAGAAGAAGAAGAAGGAGAAGAAAAAGAAGAAGAAGGTGAAGAAGAAGAAGACGAAGAAGAAGTAGAAGAAAACAAGGAACAACAAGTAGTAGTTGTAGTAGTAGTAGAACAAGAAAAAGAAGTAGAAGAAGAAGAAAAGGAAGAAGAAGAACGAGAAAAAGAAGAATGACAAGAAAAACGAGATGAAGAAAAAGGTGTAAAAGAAGAAGGACAAGAAGAAGAAGAACAAGAAGAAGAAGTAGAAGAAGAAGAAGGTTAAAAAGAAGAAGAAGGAGAACAAGAAGAATAAGAAGATGAAGAGGAAGAAGAAGAAGATGGAGGAGGAGAAGGAGAAGAAGAAGAAGAAGAAGAAGAAGAAGAAGAAAAGGAAGAAGAAAATAGGGAAGAAGATGAACGAGAAGAAGAAGACGAAGAAGAAGAAAAAGAAGAAGAAGAAGAAGAAGAAGAGGAAGAAGAAATAGTGGAATAAGAAGAAGAGGAAGAAGAAAAAGAAGAAAAAGAAGGAGGACGAGGAGGAGAAGAAGAAGCAGACAAAGAAGAAGGTGAAGCAGAAGAAGGGGAAGAAGAAGAAGAACGAGAAGAAGAAGAAGAAGAAGAATAAGACGCAGAAGAAGGAGGAGAAGGAGGAGGAGGACGAGAAGAAGAAGAAGAAGAAGAAGAAAAAGAAGAAGATAAATGAGAAGAAGTAGACAAAAAAGAAGGAGAAGAAGAAGAAGAAGAAGAAGAAGAGGAAGAAGAAGAAGAAGAAGCAGAAGAAGAAGAAAAAGAAGAAGAAGGTAAGGAAGAAGAAAACGAAGAAAAAGAAGAAGAAGAAGAAGAAGAAGGAGAAGTAAACGAAGAAGAGGAAGGAGAAGGAGAAGAAAAAGAAGAAGAAGAGGAAGAAGAAGACAAAGAGGAAGAGGAAGAAGAAGAAGAGGAAGGACAAAAAGGAGAAGGAGAAGAAGAAGAAGGAGAAGAAGAAGAAGAAGAAGAGGAAGATGAAGAAGAAGATGAAGGAAGAGAAGGAGAAGAAGAAGAAGAAGAAAAAGAAGAAGAAGGAGAAGGAGAAGTAGAAGAAGAAGATTAACAACAACAACAACAATAGCAAGAAGAAGAAGAAGAAGAAGAAGAAGAAGAAGAAGAACAATAACAACAACAACAAGAAGAGGAAAAAAGTAGTAGAAGAAGAAGAAGGAGAAGAAGAAGTAGAAAAAAAAGAAGAAGAAGGAGGAGAAGACAAAGAAGAAGAAGAAGAAAAAGAAGACGAAATACAAGAAGAAGAGGAAGAAGTGGAAGAAGAAGAAGGAGAAGAAGAAATAGAAGTTAAACAAGAAGCAGAAGAAGAAGAAGGACAAAAAAGGAACAAGAAGTAGTAGTAGAAAAAGAAGAAGATAAAGAAGAAGAAGAAGAAGAAGAACAAGAACAAGAAGAAGAAGAACAAGAATTAGAAGAAGAAGGAGAAAAAAAGAAGTGGAAGAAGAAGAAGGAGAAAAAGGAACGAGAAGAAGAAGGAGATGAAAGAAAAGAAGGAGAACAAAAAGAAGAGCAAGAAGAGGAAGAGTAGAAGAGGAAGGAGGAAAATGGAGAAGGAGAAGAAGAAGAAGGAGAAGAAGAAGAAGAAGAAGAGAAAGAAGATGGAGAAGAAGAAGAAGAAGAAGAAGAAGAAGAAAAAGAAGAAAAATAAGAAGATGAAGAAGAAGAAAAAACAAGAAGAAGAGGAAGAAGGAGAAGTCAAATAAGAAGAAGAAGAAGACAAAAATGTTGTAGAAAAATAAGGAACTAGATGTATTGGAAGAAAAAGAAGAAGAAAAAGAAGAAGAAGAAGTAGAAGAAGAAAAAGCAGAAGAACAAGAATGAGAAAAAGAAGAACGAGAAGGAGTCAAAGAAAAGGAAGAAGGGGAAGAAGAAGGAGAAGAAGAAGAAGCAGAAGCAGAAGAAGAAGAAGAAGAAGAAGTAGAAGAAGAAGAAGGAGAAGAATCACAAGCTGATGAAGAAGAAGAAGGAGAAGAAGAAAAAGAAGAAGATGAAGTTGAATAAGAAAAAGAAGATGGAGAATAAGAAGAATAAGAAGAAGAAGGGGAAGAAGAAGAAGACAAAGTAGAAAAAGAAGAAGGAGAAGAAGAAGAAGAAGAAGAAGAAGAAGAAGAAGATGATGACGATGATGATGAAGAAGAAGAAGAAGAAGAAGAAGAAGAAAGAGAAGAAGATAAAGGAGAGGAAGAAGAAGAAGATGATGATGATGATGATGTTGAAAGAGAAGAAGAAGAAGAAGAAGAAAAGGAAGAAGAAAAAGATGAATAAAAGTATGAGTAAAAAGAAGAAGAAGACGAAAAAGTAGAAGGAGAAGGAGGAGGGAGGAAAAGAAGAAGAAGTAGAGGAAGAAGAAGCAAAGGAAGAAGAAGAAGAACAAGAAAAAGAAAAAGAAGAGGAAGAAGTAGAAGAAGTAGAAGCAACGGAATAAGGAGAAGAAGAAGAAGTTGAGGAAGAAGATGGAGAAGAAGAAGAAGAAGAAGATAAAGGTCATTATGATAATAACGATGATGTTGAAGAATGATTATAATAAAAATAATAATAATAGTAAGAAGAAGAAGTAGAAGAAGTACAAGAAGGAAAGAAAAAGTAGAAGAAGAAGAAGAAGAAGAAGAAGAAGAGGAAGAAGTAGTAGAAGAAGAAGAACAACAAGAAGAAGGAGAAAAAGGTGAAGGTGAAGAAGGAGAAGAATAAGAAGAAGAAGAAGGAGAAGAAGAAGGTGAAGAAAAAGAAGAAGTAAAAGAAGAGGAAGAAGAAGTAGAAGAAGAACAAGCACAAGAAGTTGATGAACAAGAAGAATAAGAAGAGCAATAAGAAGGAGAAGAATAAGAAGAAGACGAAGTAGTGGAAGAAGAGGAGAAGAAGAAGAAGAAGAAGTTGAAGAAGAAACAGAAGAAGTAGAGGAAGAAGTACAAAAAAGGAAAAAAGAAGTAGTAGTAGCAGTAGTAGTAGAAGAAGAAGGAGAAAAAGAAGAGGAAGGAGAAGAAGGAGAAAATGAAGAATGAGATGAGGATGAAAAAAATGAAGGCAAAAAAGAAGAAGAACAATAAGAGGAAGAAGAAGAAGAAGAAGGAGATAAAGGAGAAGGAGAAAAATAAGAAGAAGAAGAAGAAAAAGAAGAAGAAGAAGGAGAAGAAAGAGAAGAAGAAGAAGAACTAGGGCAAGAAGTAGAAGAAGAAGAAGAAGAAGAAGTAGAACAATGAAAAAGAGGAAGAAGGAGAAGAAGAAGAAGAAGAAGGAGAAGAAAAAGAAGAAGA